>JAODLL010010743.1:0-29996 GCA_026546735.1 Forbesichthys agassizii | reverse complement strand
GGTTTGGGGTCCCCTGCTGAAGCTGCTGCCCCTGCGACCCGACTCCGGATAAGCGGATGACGATGGATGGATGGATGAGATGCACTGCTGCCTGTATTACAGTATGGAGTTCTAGTTAAATAGGTACATATACATTGACAGGTATTGTTCCACTAGGCGTTCTGTGTTACAATCAAGCAGGAATAGAATGTGGCATTATCATGAACAATTTACTATAGTAAAACTATTTACTATGGTAAATTCACGTCATTGTCAATATCTTTCATTTTTGGGCATAGCCTAAACTATATTTGTTTACAAAAGGACAGTTGAATAAAGCTACAGCCTATTGACAATAATAATGCCTGCTCTAATAAAGCAGTGATACGTATTGTCGTTTAATAGGGTATTATAATATTTGAAAGATCTTATGTAGCTTCTGTCATAAAGTGTCAGAAGCGCCACCCCAATAAAATGACTGGACCTAGCTGCCCACACCAGTAGAACAGTTCTGGCCACTCCCCTGGCTGTGTCATCATCAGAATACCTGTAGCCAACTAAATGTCGCTTTCAATACATCTTTTCATCTGAAATGTGTGACTCATTATGATATGAAATGCATGAAAATCTAAATCAGAATATGTTGACATAGCCATTTGGACATATCCTTCAGTTTGAACAGTGCACTACTGTGTGCGCTGACTTAAGTGGTCCTAGAGCCATGCTGGTTCAACCATCATCTTGTGCATCTGTACTGCTGAAACACAACAATCTAAAGCAGGAAAACACAAACAATGGCTTTGTTGTTGTTAGCCATGTGAGCGTTGTTAAACCCACAGCCTATATGGACAGCCAAACTCCTCCCTGTTGTTGTTAGCCATGTGAGCGTTGTTCAACCCACAGCCTATATGGACAGCCAAACTCCTCCCTGTTGTTGTTAGCCATGTGAGCGTTGTTCACCCCAGCCTATATGGACAGCCAAACTCCTCCCTGTTGTTGTTAGCCATTTGAGCGTTGTTAAACCCACAGCCTATATGGACAGCCAAACTCCTCCCTGTTTTGCAACCTGCTGTTCAGTCCACTGCCGTTCACGGCGTTCATTGAACGTGTAGCAAACGTTCCACCATCTTGATGGCAGGGGTAGCTAAGGAGCTAAGGAAGGGGATGGTGGGGGAAGTGGGGGGCTGAGAGGGGGGTGCCATTAACATCAATTGATTTTAATGACGCATAAGTGGACCAAATGTATGGGCGATTACGAATATGACATGTACTGTAGAGTCGTTTTCAACCCATAAAATACAGAATTGTATCAAAGCGTGATTTTGGTCCATTAAAACACCAGCATTGATGCATCTCGTCACAGGTCAGTCCTGATACTTAGTTAACAGCCCAAACACACACTTTAGGGTGCAGTTACTCAAGTTATTTCACAACAATGACCAAACAAGCAAAATATGAAACAGAAAAAGACAATACATTAACAGTAAAATACTACATAATAGTGAAGATGTAATTTAGCTCTTGTACTGTACATTATACATTAATAACATGTATGTATATTGTCTACGCCTGTTGTCATATACACATCAGTGTTACTTACAGAAATGAAATTATTTTCAACACTACTCAACCATGACATTGCTGCATGTGCGCAAATTCTATTAAATCCAATTCTACTGGCAAGACCATATTCCATATCCATCTTCCATGAGCATAAACATATGACAAAAAATGCACTGAAAGGTCAGCCTGCTTGTATTGTAATTATATGATGGGTATTTTGAAGACATTTGGTTTCAGGAGCGTCACTGAGAGCTGTCCTCGTGAAATTGTACACCAATATGAACCATATGGTTTTTGCTAGGTTTTTGTTCTTTACAAACTGGAACTCCCCACTGTGTAGTTTGAAAGCTGAGGGATGTATTCCCCCAGGTAAAGACAAAGCCTTCTAAGAGCATGGGTTTATATTCTGCATAGAAGGTTACTCAATTTGAAAAAGTTGTGGGTGTATTCTGCCAGGAGTGTTGACATCACAGTCCCAGTTCGCTTCAACCCAACTACAGTTCAGAAAAGATTAAACAGCGTACTTTTGTCTGTGCCTGGACAGTTCATACTGTACACCTTCAAAGTCTGTTTTGCTGGGGAAAGTGTGATAAAAATAAAAAAATGTTATCTCTGTGCAATATGGATGTAATTATCCCACACTGGTGTCCTTCTCTACAGTCAGATCAGTCAAAGCCATTACTGTAGCCTGGTGACATGGGGCCACAGTAATGGCTCCAGAATCATTTCCCCCTTCGCCACAGGCATGCTGGGAATTCTAATTCCACTCACATAAAGACGGCCGCACCAGAGATTGGCTGCCAGATTAGCCCCTTATCCTGAATGTGTCCCCACTACCGCCAAGGATACTCCTCCCAAAGAAAAAAGAGTTCTTCACCTTTTTCTCAACCTTGCGAGAAAATATCCATAATGTTGCTGCCACTTGTGCTCATATGAGAGTAAATGTATAGGAATGTATGGGAATAAAAGAGTGTTACGTGGTGGAAAAGATAAGTCCTGTATTTCAGGGGCATGTGTACATTCTGTAATGGAGCTACCGTACAATAAAGTTCAATAAAGAACTTTTGCCAGATATTTAACATGTTTGTTGTGAGTGTATTCTTCAATCCTTGTGAGGCTGATAAAACTTAACGGTTCAAAAGTTAAAAGAAAACAAGGGCTGCTTTATACCCATTACACGTGTGGTTAAACATCTGACAATGAGTTCAAATTAATTTTCACACGTCAATTTTTACCGTCCTAACCAAATTACAACAAAACTGTAGTGTGCAAAACACATTTATACACTGACCTTACAGAAAATAAGTGAAACTTTTATTCCTGACCCATCATTTATTTTATAGTGACAATATTTTTATTGAAAACATGGAGTTAATTACACATCTCAGTGGCTTTGCCATGTGCCTCATGGTTTCTTATTAGGAAATAACGTATGCGTGCAATGCTTGCTTATAAAGTTATTCGTTTACTTGACTTCATTTGGTGTGAGTAAAATTCAATATAGTCAAAAGGTTAATCAGCTATCCTACTCAAACAGCTGACATTTATATTGGCCGTAGTCAATTATGAATCTTTTATTTATAATCTATTATATTGAATTTCAGACAGGCTACAGGGTGAAAAACGGTATTTCTAAAATCAAGTCTATAATACTGTTAGAAATGAGCAAAAAGGCTACTCGCTTGGACATAACATGTCTATTTTCTACGAAACATGGACAGTATATTGCTAGAAGCATGTCCCTGAATGCCATCAGTTCATACTGCAGTGTCCATTAATCTATATCTAATGAGCGCTGCGTCCACCTCTGGCTGTCAAACAGCCATTATACTGTTCTTTTAGACTGCGGAAAGTTCCAGCCCATCATTTAAAGTGTGCCCATCATTTAAAGTAAGACCCCGCTGGCCATTCAATTTCCTTCCTGTTGTGGGTCTATTTTCTGGTACTTGAAATGTACAGTAAGCAAGAACAAATTGTGCTTCTGAGGAGAAGTTATACAAAATCTTGCCTAGTGCATGTCTTAACTTCAATCAAATGTCATTCATTGTGTCAAATAGCAATAGAGATGGGATGCAATAGAAAAATATTCTTATTTTTATTTCTTATTTATCATGTTTAATATGGTGGAGGTACAGTAATTCAACAATAAGCTGGTTGCCAACCGCCATAAAACAAAACTAAGAAGAATGTTTCAGACATCACTACGCTAAGTATCATCATTATGACGCCTAACAGGTGGCATAATGCATACTACTCTACAGTAATAATATTCAGCATATTGTCTCTCTTGCAAATGCTATACAAAGCACAGCTCAACCCTGTCTAAACTGGGATTTTGTGTTTATTACAAAGAATGACAGAAAATGTGACCCAACCTTGCAACATACAGTAAAGTGTCAGGTGTGGCCCGGGAGAGGAAACCCAAGCGCGGGACGTCAAGGCAGTACACTAGGTTAGAATCAATAGAAAGGTTTAATTAGGTTCTGGACCAGCAGGAGATATACAGACAACAAAGCAGGTGTGTCAGCACGCCGGCTGGTTGGTTGGCTGGAGTGACAGGTGGAACTGCAGCCCAGCTAGAAGGAGCAGGTGGGACTACACCGAGGAGTAGTGAGGCCGGAGGGATTGCAGAGATAGATAGGGTGGCAGAACGGACTGTGGCGATGAACAGCGAGGCAGACTGGACTGCGTGTAGACGAAGCGTCGAGGAGTAAGGCGATAAGGTACAATCACTGGTACATGCATTGAAGCGAAGACAACGAACTGGCAATTGGTGCCAGTGTTATGTGCCCACTGGTTTTTTAACTAGTTTCCTATCACGTGCATGGGGTGTGCACGCTTGTGTTTACTTAACCGCAGCACACCTCTGGCAGCAGATTTGTATAAATTACACAAATATTAACAATACGTTTTCATTCCTCACCTCATTATTACATTTGCAAATAGGTTTTAAATTAATGAGCACTACATCCCAACCCTCTACAACTCCCAGGATTATTAAAAGTATTAGTTTCAAAAAGCTAGTTTGTCTGGAGTGGGTCTCGATCACCTCCGCCCAGGAAGCGGGGAAGAGATGAGCGGTAAGTGTGGCAATCTAGGTGGCTGGAGACGTGGCAGCGGCGCTGTCCAGTGCTGGACCAGTCGCCTGGCGCTGTCCGGCGCTTTCCGGTGCTGGACCGGCCTCCTGGGGCTGTCCGGTGCTGGACGGCCGCCTGGCGCTGTCCGGTGATATCAGGTGCTGGACCGGCTGCAAATTGTAAAGTGAAACAGTAAAGTGATAGTCAACATTAGTTAGTTGTGCATATGTGACTTATGACTAATATAAATGTGCACAGCATGGCAGGCATGTGCTAGTCGCATAACTCACATTAAAACATTTTCTAGAGCCTTACAATATATTCTTCTAAAATCTTGAACATGAACCTCACACATACAAGCTCAAGTGTTCAAGACAAAAGGTACAGTACTGATGTTTTGCTTATAAACTATTCCAAAACAGGTTTTCTACCTTACAGTCACAAACAGGTATACAGCTGTACTGTATGTAGGTACAGTAGCCCATTAGTTCAACTACAGTTAGTATACAATTGTTAGCCTGCCCAAAGCTAATGGTTAAAAAAGCTAGGTAATACGGACATCTCACCACCATCAGTGGCACAAGCGTCTGACTGAATGCATTTGATAGCTCCTATTGATTCTGCTATAGTGTGGCCATTTTATCAGAGAAGACAAATTGCTTCAGCAGACAAGCAGGGGAACTAAGACGTGACTGAATTCTAAGGAGAAACACAGGAAATACTTTCTAAAAACCCATCCTTCTGCAGCACATGCCATCTATAAACAGTGATTTTAGTGGTTACAGTATGTTGCATTGTTTTATAGTTCAGAAAATATGTATTTGGATGTTTACATGTTGTTTATAATTAGTACTTCTTTGGACCAAAACAACAGCAGTTGTTACAACAATCAATGTACAGTACAGACTTCCCAGCTAAGAGCTATGTATGATGTTTAATCCTTCATAGAAGAAAATAATTGGTTCTTCTGGTCGTTTTGTATGTCAACAATGAAAAAACATCTTAAAATTACACTATAAACAGCACATTTAATGGATGCCACTTTTAACTTATACCACAAACTATTGTGAAAGGAGGACAAAACTGTGGTGCTTACAAGCTGGATGATGGCACAAGACTAAAGTGCACTTCAGGTTAGTCACAGTCTTCTGAGTCAATATACTGTACTGTCCAAGGCTGATCAGTTATGGAACAGGCACGCTATCAAAGATCCAGTTTTTAATATAACATGTTGGCACAATTAATTGCATGTGTGTGCTTTTACCCTTCCCTTAAAAACTGACTGACTTCGACCTGCAGTGACAGCAATGGTAAACAAGCAACAGGAACTGTATACAAGCTGCTCGACATTAGAAAAATTAATGAGGAACATACTGTATTTGCCCACTATCTTCCCACAGCTGTCAACCTCCCACGCTGAGCATTAACATAGCAGGCAAACATTTATAATAGATACAATCTAGTCTAGTTCTTAAAGTATGGTTTATTCTCTCCTGCCTTTTTCTAAAAGTGGAATTACTTTATAGACATACAGATCAGGTTTGAGTAACTGTGAGCATTGGGAAAATTGCAACATTTAATGAACAATCTTAAAGAGAACAGTAAAATATTTGATTCAGTGTTAGATTACGTATTAATGTACAGACACAAGTTACATTAGTGCCATTTGTACACAGTGAATGAGGATGTATTCATCTATTCAGTCCCTGCCAAATATCCCATTCCCTTTAGAGAGCGCCATAACCAGGGACCTGAATAGAAGACCACAGCTGTGCTACAGCTGCACCCAGACTACAGCAATCTCCAACCAAATGCACTCCTATATGCTCTGAATGGCATCGTAGAAAAGAGGTATATAATGACACAAATCAGGAGCACAGATGATTCATTCCCATCTGAATCCACTATCACCTGAGGCTATCCTTGGTCTAAGAATGCTGTCAGTCACTCAAGCATGAAACGATGTAACCGGTTTTTACACCGAGGCCTGCTATATGGTGAGTGACTGGCTACAATATGTGAGTGAGTGTGTTCTCATCCACACAGAGCTTAACAGAAGGCATTACATCAACAAGAAAACACTAAACCGTCTGAAATGGATTGAAATCTCACTTGGCTTCATTCAGATGGAATGCTCATTATAGTATACTGTACATTAATGCAATATAATTAAAATGTGTAATTTTACGTTAAAAGATAATCACAGCATAATGGTATATTTGATTTGATTATTGAAAAAATATCTAACATCCATGCTCATCATAATGATATTATGGTCACCAATGCAACAGAACAGATGTGTGATTAGTTTAAAAGCTGTTTGGACAACAATATATGTATAGGAGGTCTATTAAAATGACCTTTATCTGACATTAGATGCTGTATAATGTAAGCAGGAGAAAAGTGTTTGATGATATTTGTTCATAAGAAAAATATACACCTGCCTTATCCTTTAGCCTAATATTGCACTGAAAAGAAACATAGGTAAATATGTAACCCCCAGAAAAGCACAGAATGTTACAGAATAATAGTCTGACCACTGTTGCACATTAAGATGCATTGAAGCCTTTATATTAGCCAAACCAAATAAACCAATCACCGTAAGAGACGGTATGAGAACAGGAAGGTTTGTCTTCTGTTTAAGCCTCCGATAAATAATGTTTCCACCATTCGCATTCCAACTGAAACGCGCCATAAGAAGACACGTCAACAAACACACAAACAGCTCTTGTTACTCTACCGTAGTACACTTCTAACTCTGACTGCTAATGTGAGTTCACATACAGTATTAGTCACTCAATGGTTTGGAGAAGAGGAGAGAGAAAGCGATGGAGAGATTCCTTACAACAGAGGATTGAATTTACAATTTAATTATTTCACCTTATTTTGCACAATACCAAAGACACAGTTTAAGAATAAATGAACAGTACTTTCTAGAGCTTGGGAAAGAATGTTGTCAACAGGAGGCATTGACTCAGATTGACCACTCTTAGACGGGTGGTCTGTTCAAGGACATGCTGTACTGCATTGTGCATGTCACACTAACATAAAAGATGCAAGATTTATGGGAACACACTAATCCTGTACTTCCAGTTTCCCTTCAAGCTGCAACAAGGCTCCACCACCATTGTATTCTATATTTTCATCCTATATTCCTTTTGTTTAATTTCAATCCTATTCACAGGGCATTTACTGTGGGCTCTGTTCTGAGTGTTGAACTGTATATAACTGAAATAGAGGGGAAGTGTTGGAGTGCAGCACTACAAATATAACAGGGCTGGGGCGAACTGTTTTTGTTTGGGCTAAGATGGCTTCTGCTAGGCAGCTGATGGTCCTAGGGAGCTGTAAAGAGAACAACAGGAACGCAAAGGACGCAATATACCAAATGGCCATAAACCATAGCAAACCCATACAGCTGTAAATGTGATCTGTGTTTGAGTGAAGAGACAGACAAGGAAAAAAGAACATTCACTATCAATATACCACAAGAGATTTTAGACTGAAGTCAGTGCATTTGAAAGGGAATGCAATATAACGCTGTCCTGATTGAGAAGTTAATCAAATATATAAGCGTTTTCTGCATATTGCAGAAAACATATATGTATGATTACATACATAATACATACAGCTTTTGCAATATGTTTAATGATTATGTTATATAACATTTGAAATGTGTTGTTGTATGTACAAATAAAATTAATTTTGAAATATAGCAATTGTACAAACATACAATAGGCCTGTTGCCATTAACTGTTACTTTTACAATAGCTTTTGGCATTCTTAATTGTTTTAAATGTCTTAAATGTCTTAAATGTTTCGTGAAAATTGCAAGTCAGTGACTTTTTGGAAATACTTCTACAATGTGTTGTATTACTGTGACACAAATATACAACAAATACATATGTATACTGTATATACTCTACTGTATATAGATGCACACACTGTGTATATAAACTTGTAGTAACAAATGTTAAAGACAAAAACAGAGATACATCATTATTTGTATTTTACAAAACAATATCAAGCACTACCACATGTTGTATTCACCTATAGATCCCAGTATCAAAACATGCTTGTTAATATTATGCATGGTCATACTGTAAACCAGCGCTGGGTTGTAAACTGCAACGCTTGTTCACAAATGAGAAACATGGAACATAAAAACTAGGCATTCATCTGACGGCCTGTCTGTGGCAACTAACAATCGTTCAGCGGCTTTCATTATACTCTGACAAATATGCCTTTTCCTGGCTGACTGACAGAGCAATGGAAGTAGGCAGACAGAGTGATCTGGAGGCTGCAGGGAGACTGATGACTTTTAAAAGAACCATAAAGAAACCCTGGGGGACAGCTCTGTGGAGGATTACTCAAAGGCATTTTAATTTATTAGGTAATTCCAGAGGAAAGGCTCTCCTTATCAATGAAACGGCGTCACCGTGAATGTGAGTCTTGTGACATTTAATTTGGTTCATTCACAGCTGTCAACCTTAAATAACAGTGGCAGGAGAACTCTGGACCGCATGCCACGAGGTGTTAGATCATAACATAAGCAGTGTGGGGGGGTGCGTATAGAATCATGTTGTAAGGAACGTAATACAGCAAAATCTAGAAAGGAACCTTCAGACTGTCATTGCTGACAACCTGCAGAAGAAACTTTCATTTTGGACATAATTTTTGGTGTGGTGGTGGCATGCAGTATAAACAGTGTTATCCACTTCCAGATACATTATAATAGCATTTGATATTAAAGGGATACCCATAATACCAATTATTTCCAATTTACTTAATTTAACATGATATTTTCCAAAGTAACTGACATTACTGTATTACAACAATTATTAAGTAGTAGTAATAAGTATGATTAAGGAGCAGGTAGACATCTAGCTCAACATAAGAAAGGCTGTGTTGGGGATCAAACCAAAGACCTTTCGGGTGGGAGTCGATCACTCTATTGGTCTCGTGACTAGGCCAAAAGTGGTAAAAGTATAACCTGTCACCTATAAAAAAATGTCCAATAGTGACCATGAACATTCCTGCTATCTATTTTATTCTTTCCTCCTATCATTGCACTGTGGATATAGGAGGCTATCTCATGAATGTCTGATATTCAATCTGCCACTCAAAACCTAATTTGAAGAAGGTAGGGCACAACACTTCTCATTTGATGTAACACTAAATGTGTCCAAATTGCCAAAAATAATTGAAAACTTGGTAGGTGAACGGCAGTGACCTTATCAAGTTGAAACATCCTTCAGAGAGAAAATGTCCATCACTGGCTTGAGTTGTAAATGTGTGTCCGCTTTGAAGGAAAGGTCACTTTGAAGCGTCAACTTTCTGGAAGATTTATGTAGATTTCTACTACTTGAGATGAATATTATTTAGTATTAGTCTGTGTTTTAACTTTGTTTGACAGCTCAACCTGTGGGAGAACACTATAGCAACAAAACATAATGATAATTAAGCTCCATGTCTGTTAACTTCAGCATGGATTCCTCTCCCTGTATTTGCTTTAGGCTTATAAGACCACCCTGACATCACAAGGCCATACTCCGTTTAACCCTGCAAATCAGTCTGGATGTCCACTTGGATACCATCCAATCAGCATCCAATTGAGTAATACAGTTGTATTAAACCTTAAGGGTCTGACTGCAGCTTTGAGCAAGTTGTGAGGCTGACATAATGTAGAAGGTTTCCTGATCTATGCACTAGTTGCTTTTCGACTACTCCCTGGAATCCACAATAAAAAACGTATGCGCTGCTGCTCATATTCATTAGTAATTGTGTTAACAACCATGAAAGGATTTGATTTCAAGATATAGATTTCCCTGTTAGCCTACAGTTCGCAAATATTGAATTTTATGGACTGCCAAGCACCATATTTAGTTAAATGTGACAGTGGGGGTGCTGGTAGGTGGAAGTGGTTACAGTATGTGTGAGCAGGTTGAAACCCATATCAGCCAATAGGAAAGAGGCTTTCATTGCTTCGAATAGCATCTTAGTGTGTTTTTTTTATCCACTCTCGCCTGTGTGGTCAGAATATCGAACCAGCCAAATGTCTGAATCATTAATGGTGGTCTAATCACCTGCTAATAACAATGATTGACGCTTAATGGCACCGCCTCTACTACAAGTGCACTCGTGGTACAGTGGTGCACTAACACTTGTAGTAGAGACTAGGCCGATAAGTGGTCGTAAAAATGGTTATGAATGCTAATTATCAAGACAGCGGTGTTTAAAGGAATGTGGATCTTATGAATTATAAGATCATTGGCTCGAAAAGCCATTGAATGAAGAACCGATTTCAATGTTGTTTACGAAAAACAATGTTGTCGTCAGTTTGTGCTAACCAACCACTGGTTATTATAATAATGAGAAAAACCTGCGGCAGATTTTGATAGAACATTCTGTTACACAGGACCATGTAAAAGCTATATTTGGATGCTGCACATAGTCTGTCACATAAATTAAAAGTGCTCAGCTGTGCCCCTACACACAACATGTGATGCGTTGTTTGGACATTTGAACATTTAGAATTTTGATAGATTTGCTTGTCAAAGCCTTTTCCAATATTAAGGACTACTACAGTATCTGTATGTGTGTGTTAGACCCAAGTCAGTAGTTCAGCACCCCTGGGTATGCTGCCTTTAATGAAATTGGCACCTGAATGTCTTCCCGTTTCCAAGCCTGGATTTTGTTGTGACTTTGTAGCCTGAGGCGCACTGGCGTTACCGTCTGTGAAGACAATACATTGAGATGGGACTTCTGCTACACAGGTTTGCAATAGTTCCTGTCAGTGCAGTCACTGTCAGCTCTTGCATGTAGTATATGTGCACATTTGTGGTCATGATTAGGAGAGTACAAGAGTAATACTCCTTAAAAAGTCAAATTACTTCCCCACTGTGTAGAAGAGAACTAGGGACTCTTCCCTTGGGACTCAGGGTATGTTCAATTCTGTGTGTTGGACGTGCACTGGTGAAGGGACTGTATGTTCAGAACATTTAGCATCAGCCAACCCACAGTGATATAGTCAGAATAGATAATAATTCCTAGCAGTAAATATGTATTTTCATCAAATAAACTTAAAATAAATATAAACTGGATAGGTACCTCATTTAACTGTCTTTTCAGAGATCCTGCATGATATTTAATAGCCAACAATTGTCATAGCACCTTATTTTTTCCCCCATTGGTAATTTGATCAAGTGTTTTACGCAACTATCCACATATTGTAGAGAAACTGCTGAAGGAGAGAGTATATTTGCTTGGATTCATTTCATATTTGAAATTTTGAATATAATTCAGAGGAATGTAAACAATTTATTTATCTGTCAAACTTGCCATGTTGTCAAACTGTCAAATTGTGTTGCTGTCAAGATAAAACCATCATAAGAGAGTCTAGCAGTTAAAATGTGTGTACAGTTTCAAACTAACTACGGCTGCCATCTATAATGACTTACGTACGTTGCGTTGTATTGTAAATTCTGCATTTAACTGCCTAAACGTGGAGAAATGTAGTCCTCGGTGAGAACAACAGTATTCCATCAATCATATTCAACTCTGTCCAGTGATGCCAATTACACTCTAATGAATCCATTTCTAAATCGCCCAATTACAATAAAACTGTCAGAAAGTTTTCCTCTCTCTCCCTCATCGGCCCAGTTGCTATATTTGTTGTCTGTAGAGCTCTGAGCCTTGGGAGAGTTCCGGGAACAGAGCAGAGCCTCTCACTCCAAAGGCATGTCAGCACAGTGCAGGCGGAGACTGCCGCAGGCCAGAGGCTGACAAGACCAAGCCTTACAGCTTGTCGGATAAGAGAATGGGGCTTAATGAGACACTAGTAGGATGTACAGCAAATTCCGAGCTCACACAAGTACGATATGGTTTGATTGTATGCATCTCAGGCTTTCTGGCGAACTAAATCCAAGTTCAGAGATGAGTTTTGAGGTTTCACGTTTAACTCGTTCTTTGAATAAGGTCAAATGAAATACAGCACAACATTCCAGAGGCGGTATCATGCAGTTCATTAACGAGATACGGTATTCAGTGCAGCTTTGATGAATCGATGTTAAATATATTGTCCTAGAAACCTGGCCTTAGCTCATGTAAAATACATTATCATAAACATTTTAGGAAAAAGGGGGCATGCCACCTATCTAAAATATATTTTAGAAATCAAAATGCACAAACAATATTATTCACCTACTGTATAAGACAGTAAGTGCAGCTTACACAGTAATAATACACATATTTCCTTTTATTTTATCTAGTTGAATACACATCTTTTCATCTTCAGCTCAATCAATAGGTCACTCTAATGTGTTGCAAAATGAGAGAAGAGGTTTTAAATGACAGCAGACGGCGGCAAAAGCTAAATAAGTGGGACCCTCTGATTACGCTTTAACATAATTACACAATTTATAACCATATCACAGTCAAGATCTAATCAACCAGATCTATTCTACCCTTTGTCATAATTAAATAAAAACAACCTTCCCATAGCTGTACATAATTGTTCACTCTTTCCAGTACACTTTTCAGTACATTATAATATATGTTGGTAATGAATATTCTTTCAAATGTTTGTGTTGAAGAAGCTCAACATTTTTGTGCAAGTGTTAACTCTTTAAATGTTCTCTAAATGTCAGGAATCTGAGAATATGGCGAGAACAAAGACAAAAAAAGGAAACTTTAAGTTCCTCGATTTTATAAGAAGATTAACATCTATGTGTGCAAAATTTTTGATTGTAGATTTTTATCGCTAACATTTCCTTTTCTGCTGGATGTTTACATGTGAGTATGTTGTGTATTTGTAGGTGTAAAGTATAGGCCACTGAACAAAATAACGTACATAACTGGTAGGAAAGTGTCAACAATAATGCCTGCTGTTGAAAGGAACCATATTGAGCAAAATCATATTCACCATATCAGGCTAAATCATCGGCTTGGCTAAAAGTACATAATAGGTCTTTTAGTGCAATAGAGCCAACGTGTGCTTACTTCACCACCTGCAGCTATTTTATTAGTCAGAGTATAAAAATAATAACAAAAAAGAGAAAATAATGCCACTCTACCAGCTCTTCAAAACGCACTATGCAGTAGGAGTCTTAATGATGTACTGTAACAAATACAAAGCTTCCAGCCTCTACATTTTATGTATCACATTTAAAATAGTCTATCAAAGATCACGTCTCATCGCACCTGTGATTGTCTTTAAACATAGTTTTGTGCTTGTAAGTGTCCAGGAGAGACACGTTGAACAATGCTTGCTAAATGCATTAGTTTGCGTGTGGCTGACAAGTATCTCCCTGGTCTCATCTCATACTGTTAGCTTCTCCTCGTGGCCAGCTGTGCTGATGGATGTCCCGGGGCCTCTCAGACTTGCCCTTGCCATTACCTTCAAGCTTCCAGTCCAGACTACCTGATGGCTATAGAACCGGGAGACACAGGATTTCAGTCCAATAGATAAGCTAGCAAAAAACCTCAGGAGCTTTTACACTGGATGAAATAGAAAGAATAAATTAGAAGCAATTTTCCTTAGAAGACCCCGATCTGTAGATAACATTCAAGGCTCTAATTAAAGCTCTGTCTCTGATTTGTTTGAAATGACATTTCACAGGACACTCTATTGAAAGATCTCACTTAATTATTCACATCCTCCATTTTGTTTTGCATTACTTACACAGTGTTAGCCCAAAGAACATGGTTGTTCATTGTGCTGTAAGGGCCATCCCTTGCTGACCAGCTCTCTAAGCACTTATAACCCCTAGAGACCTTCATCCAGCTTTCACTGAGCTTTTCACAGCATGGATAGAATATAGTTTAGTCAAAGCTGCTGACCTCAGCTCCCTAACCAGCCGCATTAAAAGCCTACAGTAGATATCTCTGTGCATTTCCCATGCAAGACTTCGCTTCAGGGTTGCTGTATAAATTTAGCATTGGTGGATGTTTGTTCTAATTAGATTTATGGATAGAAAATGTTTGGGGACATTCAGCAGCAGTGGTTTATTACTAAGCCTGGCTGGAATAAGGTCAGAAGATATGAGCAGCATCAAATGCTCTTTGATATTTATGAGTTGTGAAAGCGAGACAAGGTGCAACGCTGTTAGACAGCAATATCATTTTTTCAAAAGAAAATAACAATGATAATATCGCAAACGGGAGGATAAATATTTAATACTGTACATGTAATAACTGATTTATTTCTAATCAAACACATCCAAATATCATTGGATTAAACAGTAGCCTATAGATAAGTACTTATTCATCAATATCCTCACAGCTACTACAGACCATAAGCTAAGAAATTAGCTATATAGTGTACATATGGACACAAAAACTGTTGCTCCTAACATTTTGTGCTTCATGTTTTTTGTTGTTGTTTTGTTTTAATAAAATAGATTGCAATTAAAAATAAAATGTGCAGTTAATTAGCCCTATAATTGCTTTTAGATTGAATAAAAGAGATGGGAGGCTGTACGGTACTGTTCCAATATGAGCCCATCCATCATACCACTATATCTCATCTATTCATTTTGGACCATGCAATTCAAGCAATCTATCATCGTCTGTAGTCAAATGTCGTGCTTGAAATGGCACTTGGCACTGCATATTATTACCGTGAACAGAAATATTTGGTCACAGCAATAATATGACCTTGTGAAATGTGTTGTAAATGTAAAATTAAGACTTAAGCATTACAGCATAACATTAAACATACAGTACTTTATACTGTATATAGTATATGAGTGCCATCTCATTCACGGGAGGAGCTTGCCTTGTGCCCTCTTCAAAGAAACAAAAAAACATGATTGTGAAGCTGGTTTCTTAAAGTTATGTAAGCAATTAAGCTGCTATATATTTGTCAAATTCACCAAATATCTCCAATTGGTTCGCTAGCTGCCCATTCTCTGTGCATGCTGAAAAATAATCAGGTGCTGCTACACAGTGCTTGCTTCGTAAATAGGAACACAAACAAAGAGTTGCAAAGTGTTACAACAATATCCGAGCGGTGGCTATGTTTTTCCAATGTATACTGTATGTATGGAGAAGTGTTTTTGTTTTGATCAAGTTAAAATATCTACAGGCTTTCACCAGAATTACTTAGTATAGCTTTAACACAACTGCAGCTTTTTTTTAATAGCCAAACATGTCAGTGCTATGCTGTCTCAGTGTGGCTCTTTGTATGCAGTTTAGTGAGCTGAGGCAGCATGAAATAGAATTACAACGTAGTCCCACCTGACTTAGAGACTCCAAGGAGTCAGATAATTAAATAACGCGAGAGCTTCAATTGAGCCTTCTACTGTGACCTGGTACAGTCCACCGCACATCCATTTAGATTCCATCTACTCGGAATTAAGGATACACACGTTCTTATTCCAGCAACGGCTGCTCTAAGAAAAACAATCCCTGTTGATCACAATCACGTCATAAACCTGCAGGCAACAAGAACAGCTGTCTTAAAAACAAAAGAAAAAATACCGTCATGAAGACACCAGAAGGTGAAATGGAGTTGCCTCATAGCTTGTTAGTTGGCTAGGTTTTCACAAGTATTAGTATGTACTGTATAATGAAGCATGTAGGCCTACCACTCAGTGTCCTGCTCTGTGTTTTGGCAGCGAGAAGCTAAGAACATTATAGTATATGATACTGAAAGAAACTAAATCCAAACTGTTGGAGAATGTATTGATTTCCAGTCTTTTACCAGTACAGCTTATATAGCCTTATGACAATTTACTGTATATTAGAGATGTATGTGACCGGATGACCTATGCTCTCCTCATGGGAGAACTTACCAGAATGACCACCTTTGATCTTTCCCTGTGTCTTAACTTGTGACCCCCACTGGCATGTGGCGTGTGTATTACTGTAGCTATATCCTCTTGTATCTTGATTGATTACTGTCTAAACTCCTTGCTGTTCCAAAGATACCCTTCCCCTTCTATCACAGTATAAAATATGTTGCTGCCTTAACCTAGGCAGAAGCATCTTACACACTGCTCCCTTCAGGGATGGGTTAAATGCAGAGAAGAAATCTCGCTACATGTATGTGTATGTGACAATAAAGCACCTTTACCTTTACCATAGATAGCATGCTGTATGTGGCTTCTGCATGGCCAATGACTCATAGCTGAATTATTATTTTATATCACAAGCCAAATCGTCCCATCACTAAAACAACATGATTGTTTAACTTTTTAAAGTTATATTGTCATGTTACGGGAACATGTCAACCCTGACATCTTTCTCAGAGTTACGTTCAAAACTCAACCCAGTAGTGATTGTCACACTCATGACTAGCATGTTGTTTACACCCCTTGTAACCCAGTAGCATAAAGTCTAATTATCATACTGTATGAATAATGAATTACCACAGTATAACATACTATAAAAAGATTGCTTTGGTTTAGTCATACTATATACTGTGTACTGTATTCTCATAATAAATGTAAATACGTTGTTCAGTGTGCAAGGCAAACTGGGTGGCTGATTTGCTTGGTGTCCCACAATTATTGGGAGACACTCAATAATATAATTCTTCCAGGAATTATTTCCTGGAAAAATATATTCATTCCGGAGTGAAAAGAAAGCGCGTCAAATTCCCCTTGAATATTTATTAGGCAGGGAATGCAGCAAATAACTAGAAACAATAATCAGCTAAACTGTAGAACGCCATGCCGAATATTTTCATTTCAGTTCATTTCTCATTTCACACCATTCGTGTTGCATTACAAAGCTAAGCGCTGAAACATAAATTGAATAAACATTAATTGCGTAGTGTATTGGTAATATGCTCTTTAATATTCTCTATGCAATACCACTACCCTCACCGAAAAAAGGGTAGTATCACTACACGCATTAAGTGATGCATATGTTTAGCTCCAAACCAAGTAATGTGGTTTATTAGCTGTGTCCTGCTGAGCATACTTAAGGCTGCTAGCCCAATTAGGGAGATTTGTTGCTGTTCCTTGCCTTATTATTTGAACACTGGAGTAATTCCCCCCTACGTCTATTCAAACAAACAAGGACACGCTAATTCGTAAACTATGCTTAAACAACACAAATTACACACGGTTAATGAGAGGTGGCGAGTTTTTCCTCAAGGATAAGATGTATCGTCTATGCCACACAAGACAACAGGAGTCAACATCACCCCATCACTTTGAGAGCTTCAAGTGCCATATTACATAAGGAAGAGAAGCATGTTGCAACCCCAGGCACTTTACAGTGAATGAAAGCGTCATGGGTACAGAGCCATTTGACAGAGAGAAAGAGCAGGCCGCTGTCCTCTTTTCATAAGTCATGCTGCGGTTCAAAGGAACCGTACCCCTTGGGGGGCCACGCCGAAGCAACGTGCTCCTTCATTTTGTAATTGGGGGAGCGGAGGAGGGCGAACGCCCCACCTGAGGCGCCTGACCTCTCTACGAGACATCCCCGTCTGAGCTGGGACCCCACCGTTGTCATTACTCTCCAGAACAGGGTGTCCCGCGGGCACACGGCCATTCAGAAACCTGTGAAGCACCGTTTCACAGAGCCAGCTCTTATGGGACTTGGCAAACAGGAAGGATGGTCTCTTTAATGTATTCACTAATAAACATACATCAAATGATGTCTTGTTTATCGCCCCATGTTAATGATATCCTCTAGATTTCTGCCATATGTTGTAAATGCCGGAGTGTCATTGAGGTCACAGGCTGAAATACGAGAGAGAATTTATTAAGAACCTGGCTTGAATTATTAGGGACCTATGATTCCGTATTAGAACAAAAAAGGCCATTGGTATAGTAAATGGTAACAAAACATTGAAGAAGTAGGGTAGTACTGGAATACCTCTGACCCACGCTAATGGACTCTATTCACAAATGTGGTTAGCAAAGCAAACACAGCTTGTAGCATTAATAAAGGGTCTGTTTGATTTAGGTGTTCTGATTAGTATGCACTGGGAATGACAACGCATTAATAATAGGCCTTTTTGGTTTTCTTTTCCTTAGCGTTTTTCTTGTAGACAGACGAGAGACACAGGAAGCAAGTGGGAGAGAGACATTGGGAGGGATGGGGAAATGACCTTGGGGTGGATTCAAACCCTGTTCTTCCAGGGCACTCAGGGAGTTGCGTGAGCTACAGCTCCACCAATAATAGGCTTTTACTAATGGCCTAAGGTAAGGGCACTTGACGTTCTGTTTGGCAAGTTAGCAAAGCTGATACTGACACTTGAATAGCTGATGTTGACACTCTGATGAATCTGATCGCATCACTTCAGGTCTGTTCTCTGAGTTGGCTTGTTGCACGAAGCCAAAAAGAGCTCAGGGTGGAGAGATTGATGTATCGCAGAGAAAACGCTAGTCATGAAGTTGCTAGACTTGCCGCCGGATTTCACACACCAGAGATCTCCAGGTGGTAGAACTCATGGGCTTTGAGCAGGATTCATCTTTTAGGGTTGCCTTCTCAGCACATTCCTGCTGTCCTTCTCAGTGCGGCAGTTTCCTCCTGGGCAACGTTAAATCCAGGCACAAATGAAAAATTACCAATAGTGAGCGTATATTTATTATGCATTTTTTAAACCAATACCAATGAAGTTGAGCAATCACAACAGTGTTCTATGGTATAGATGCATGTTAATTTAATGCATGTTAACATTTAAACTAGAACAGTAGGCTATGCACAGCACAGCTTCTTCATGTATTCACTCCTGGGGAACTGCAGCAGAAATATAGAGCAATATCTGCATGTTGCATGTTGGCTCGTTCCAGCTTCTTCTTTTCCAATGACAGCATTACTACTATTTGAAGCTGGCATGCATCTTGGACGATTTTACAGAACTGACAAAACAAACAGATGAAGCTGATGACCACACTGTCTGGATCTTAAAGGCCACAGAGGGAGTGTCAGAACAGCTTACACTTTGAGTTAGTTACATTGAGATAATCTAATGGTATTGCGCTCAGAGCCATGGTACATCTGATGACAATGTTTTCAAATGTTGTGCAGCGGGTGCACTGGCAATAAAAACTGTTAAAAGTTAAAGTCAGCTATTGCAAGCTAAATGTAAGCTAATGCACTATTTGTCAAATTCACCAAATATCTCCTCGCATTTCGGTATCTTACCGTTCTGTGCTTGTTGGTAGTTCTGCTATACTCCCTACCTCCCATTTAAACTTCTACCTCCATCTGTACAAGAAAACCTAAAGCCCGTTGCACATTGCACACAGAGCTGATGCCCAGCTGAAGTTTTGCTGTTTCTCCGCTATGCTATGCACAATGTCCACGGACTGCTGACGGATATGGGCTTTAATTCCCCCCCCCCAGTTTTGTTTGTTAAGCGTCCTTGGGTATGTGAAAGGCGCTATATACATTTAAGTTATTATTATTATTATTATTATTGTCTCCGCCCCGCACACCGGCACTCTATAGAGAGCCAAAGTCACTTCTGCATTACGGGACCGTAGTTTGAAGTAGTTTTTATTATTTTTAGAATATCATTATTTTTAGAACCCGTTTGATTTGTGACAGGAAGTTCACATACGTGTGTCTATGTAAAAGACAATTGTTCAAGTCAAGAATGTTGCAGTTTGTTATAAACTATAAAGTAATCTTTAGTTTTGTGTGTAACCGCATCACCAAAACAACCATTTCTTCGGCTTGTGGATTATGGCCTGAAAACATCATGACACTTACGCAACACGGGGTTTGTAGTCTTACTAATTACATATTTTCAGTCTTATACTTCAACAAATGCATGACAAACTGAGCCTGAGAGTGTTATACCACCGAAAGGGGGGGGGGGGGGGTGCATTCCACGCTTATTGGCAGCAACTGTCACTACGTCATTCTGTTATCATTTGACAGCAGAGCACCTTAGCTTCCCTGGAAGCCCTAAAGCTGCAGGGGAAGATTCTCCACTGATGTAGAAGCCCCTTGTTATCCTGCAATTACTTGCCCAAGGACAAGGTAGATACTCCCCACCCCCTCCACGGACACACACGCTTGCTCATACGTACAAGACATCACCACCGCCAGCAAAGACACCTCTGATAAACATCCACATATGTTAAAACAAAACAACTTGGCCTTGTGCACCCGTCTATCTCTGAGCCTCTCTGGCATGCCCTTGTTGGTTACAGTTAGGACTTGATGATGACTTTGATGATAACTGTAAGATTGTTTTATTTTAACCAGTGTTTCGTTTATCCCTTCTAATTCTACTTAACATTTGAAAGTGATAACCGAACAGTTGGTGAATGGAATTGTTTGCCAGATGAAGGCTTTTACATGGCTGGTAATTAACACAAATCCCTAAGACTTCACAGCGGTATTTGTACACCAGAGATTAGTCAATAATTGGCATTTTCATCATGCCATTTTTTATACACTGCATATATGTGTGACGGAAATCGTCCGTCCCCCTCCGGGAATCGAACTCAGATCTCCCAGGCAGAGAGTAGACGCTCTTACAAGGCAAGCCAAAAACCCATGGGCTCTGGCCTGCATCGCCAGAACGTCCTATGAGGTGTCGGAGAGTGAGGATTAGCACCGCACAGCTACCGGCTGGCCACCGCTACATATGCTTGAAACAATCAATATGACAATTCATTGCTTCTTAAACATATTCATTTTAAAACATATTTAAAATAGCTCAAATACAATCAAATATATCCTTGGTAGCAGATTATTTGTTCTGTTATCTATGTTTAAATATTTATGTTTTAATGAATATATAATTTGTTCCGACTATATACTTTAGTTACCTAATTACTCCATTTACTTATACTTAAAATAATAAGAAATTAGCATAACAAATGGGTTGAATAATTAGAAAGTAGAAAATGTATTCTCATTAAGGTTAAATAGAATCAACTATGAGGTTTCCTTAATAACAAAACAATACAAAAACACACTATATAGTACAAATATAAGCCAACAACATTGCTCTATCAGCATGACACTGGTGTGACCAGTACAACATGTGGACTGCTGGAGTCTGTGAGATAAAGGCTTTACATGAGGGACAATGACAGGACAGGCAACCACATACAGACATGTGCCAGAAATAACATTATTGTTGATGTCAATGAAGTAGACTATCACCTCATGTTCTGGCATGGATGGCAGTAACATTTAAATGAGTCCCCAATACATTATTGAAATATAAAAATACTTTATATAGTACATACTGCACATGCTTATCTCGAAACGCCCACAACAATGTTAGAATAATAAATATACTGGTTTGGCATACTGTACACGCAAGCTCTACCGTACTGTATTTAATGTCTAGTGCTTTCTTTCAATCAGTACAGTTAAGCCATAGATGTCCCTGTGGCTACCGCACTCCATCCTCCATCTTTTAAACGTGTCTTTGCTTTGTGTCGTCACCTCCACTGCTTCTGATTTGCTGGAGGCTTCTGACTGAGCCTCGTTAATCATTTAGGGTTGGCAATTCGCTGAGCACCTGTCTCAAGCAGGAGGCCATTAGGGTCTTCGATGAAAGAAGTGCAGACCTAATGGCGGAGAAGCAGAGCTTATTTAAAGAAATACTGCTTCCTTTTTTGATTACTGTATGGGTGGGTTTAGGTACAGAGGAGTAGATGGGCGTTCAGGCAGTCATTTCAGCACGGGATGTCGCAGGTGAAGTGAAGGCTGCTCTATTGATGATGGTGATGAATTTGCTGCTGTCTCAGCCTTGTCAGTGCCCTAGCATCACAGCTCTATTCACACAAAAACCAAAATGTATTATTGAACAAGAGTAGAGGATGAATGAAAGAGTGTTTCCGTCCATCGAACTGTCTAGCTAGCACCATAATGTTGTAACCATCTATTAGCCTAGCCCTAATCCAGATGAGACTATATCATGATCATGCCATCACACGGTATTACAGTTTGGAAAGTGCTGCAAAGTCAATGGGGAACTGAATGGAAGGATACAACAGTGCATAGAATGACTAGTTCTGAAAGATAGTACTTCCATCCATCAAACCTTGGCTTAGTATTTATCCAGGCGCCTCTGTGCGGCCTCATGCATCCCTTTTCCTTGCGGTGTGCCAAGTTTGCGGTTTGGGGTAATGCGTTCAGGATTAGGCCTGTGGAATGCTGCTTCTCCGAGGAACGTCCAGCGTGTGACTCAGTCACTCTTAGTGGGCCGAGGCTATGCCGCTCTCCGCGCACAGCAGTCCCACGGCGCCTGTCTGTTCGACTTCTCTTCGCTTTGTCTCGCTGCCGAGCTTCTACGCTGTGATCATAATGGCAGGAATCACACTGCAGCAAGCCAAGTCTTGTCCGACAGACATTCTCCACACAACCCCCCACCCCCCTGGAGATCTAACTGTTTTATCCACATCATAACATAATACTTCCCCCCAACCACCACCACCAAGAGACCAAATTCAGTTGGAAACGGTTGCGTACAGATGGTCCGCAGGACATAACAGCTATTTGTCATGAGTATATTATTCTTTCCTCACGGATTATTACGTGCGACTGAGGTGATAAGTGTATTGAATGCAAGCTGGGCATATATAGTGAAAATGTCTATAGTCAATAACAACTGTTGTCACAGTAGAGAAAACAAAAAACAGCAACATCTTATTGTCAGTGTGTTGGAGGAAAATGTCTGTAATTTATGCTGTGTTGCAAAAACAGACTCTGGCTTTTCAGGTGTGTCAATATGAAGGTTGAGAGGTCTGATCAATGCTACCTTTCTTAATGCAACAACAACATGCAATTGAATAGAAACATCTTTAGAAAATGTTCCACAGAACCCCAGAAAATAATAGACTTATTTGGGATAAATCGTAGCTGAAATTCTTCTACAAACCTTGCTGACAGACAACACAAGACAAAATGACATAAAAGACCATGAATTGCTCATATACTCTATTAGTTTAAATGCATCAGACACCAGCTAATGTCATACTGTAGCACTTGTTATTTAGCTTTGTGTGTTGGTGTGTGGAAACAATGGATATTTTAAAACATGTAGTTCTTGGTACCAGCTCTATTCTACAGTATATTTCACACTTACATAATGCATGCAAATGCCATGTCCTTACCATACACACATGCACTATATTAACATGGCTGACCTAGCAAATATAGGAGATGGAAACCCTATACTCCAGTTCCATCAAGTGAAAATGTCAGTAGGAAATTGGATTGGGGAACAGCAATAATGCAATAATGCAATAGTACATCTACATATGGAATAAGAGTAGGGTGAAGTGTTCATACAGTGTGAAGGATTAAAATAGCCTATTAACATCCTAGGGTAATCTTCATCATTATTGTTTTGTATTACAAGTGTTAAATCATATTATGCAAACACCAACTGAATAAACAAAATCTGCAGTTTTCCATAGCCAAGCTTTTACTACAAATGTCAAATGAGTTCAGAAACCCAATGGATCTGCCATTTGACAATCTTGTTAACATCACATCATACAGCAAATTCATTATTTGTGGCATTTTCACACACACACACAAAAAACATGCTTTATCATCAATTAAAAGTTGTTGTTGAGTCAAAACTATATGCTGGGCAAAAATAGTTAATGGACAACACAATGTTTTATGCAAGCTTGAATATGACATAATAAAGTGATAGTAGACAAAGATGGCTTCATGTACCATTAAGCATAGTCTCCTTTATCACCTTGTTAATGGCTATTGTGTGGAAAAAATGATTGATGACACATCTTAACAGATTCAATATTTGTGAGGTGAGTTTCAAAAATGGAGATGAAAAAGCCAGCCATAATAGACCACATGCCAGATGGAACCAGATAATAACTAATTATTATTTTTCTTTTCTTTTTCCGGGCAACACACTAGACAACTAGAATCCTACTCTCGTGTTGGGGCTAAGAGGAAACCAACTAAATGTGTCTTTTGCCTAACTCCACCCTCCCACTACACTAATGTTTAATGCTCAATGCATATTGCTGTGCTTGATACGGCATTGAACAAAATGTACTGGTTCAAGCAATGACCAATGCCTGTGCAAACTGACAAAACCATGTTACCAGTAAAAAACAAAAGAAGGACCAGCAAGAGCCATTATTCAGTAGAACATCAGACTCCCAAAATAATGAAAAATCCTCCAAAAAGCAATATAGTTGGATCATTTTGAAAAATGTATTATTGGTAGGGGTTTATGCCTCATAGCACAAAAAGCATGTGAAAGGATTCTGTAAATTTGTAAGGTTTCCTGCAACGTCTTGCCAATGGCAAAGTAATAGGCTTTCTCCCCCCAACCTTTTATCTAGTACAAAAAGAAAAGCATGCTGCTGTTTGATATGGCTTAGAGCCTGTAGCCCAAAAGAGACACATACAGCAAGCTATTGTGAACACTGTGCTATGCATTGGTCTGCGGTCCAGAAACAGACTAATGCACTATTCAGATGGCAATCGCTTTGCTAGTGGATGTCTGATACTGTCATCTTTTTCAGCAAGGGTATTTGACATACGGGGTTGACCCCCATGTTGGGAGGGGGCGTTCCATGTACCTCAGGTCAAATAGTCATCATTTTGCTAGAATCTTCGCACACACAAACTCTTTCTCCTATTACGTCACTGCTGAAAGTAAGTATCATATGACAACACATTTGCAAGCGTTGCCTTTATGATTTGTTTCACTTTAAATTATTATTCATTAGAATAGGACCAGGCTGGGATGATGATTGACAGTATTGAGAGTTTACAGAAAAATACAATATGTAAAGAGAAATAAATCACGTATAGGTGAAGCTTGCAACATATGATTTGATCTATATCGCAAACTGAGCAATGGCTAGAAGAGTAATTCTTATTGAGTGCAAATCACACATAACATCACACTGCAATTAATGCCGGCCAACTAGTGTTTCAGAATTCTCAGAGACTGCAAAAGAAGGGCCAAAGGCCTTTTCTGACATCTGCATATGCTGCTCAAGTGCTGATCAATACACAATCTGTGACGTCAGTTCAGCCTGAGCTTGTGGTGCCAGTCAACAGGCACTGTGGTGACCGTGGTGTCACAGCAGACACACGCCGGCCAGGAGAACACAGCAATACTAATGCAGCTGATGCACTGCCAAGCCATCATTAATCCCCAAGCATTCCCTATGCTTGAATATTAAATATTTATTCCATTTGCATACAAATCGGAATTCCGGAGAAACCTGATGTCAGAGCCATGGCCGGGATGAAAAAACTATGCTCCAAGTGTCCCAGCGAATGTGACGTGTGACTGGGAATTCCCAGACATTTCCAAATTACATTTACCCATCCCATATGCATACAAACGGACTGACAAACATTTGAAATAATCACATAAAAAATTGGAATGGAATGGAAAAAATGTTCTATTGTATTATCCTACATTATTATGAAATGTAATGTTCGGCACACTTGTTATTATCACTCGTGAAGGACATTGGTATTTTGGAAATGTAATAGCTTATCACATGACTAATGGTTAAGAATGATGCCGACACATCTTATAATCAATGGCTTTCTTCCAGTCACATTCATTTAATGGGACACACTTCAAATTGTATGAGGAATTACCCTTGATTGAAACCAGCATCACAAAAACGTTATTTTGGTTTCAAAGAGGTTTGGGTACAGAGAGCATGCCTCTTCTGGAAGATAGTTGCTCTTGAAATGTGGGAGCAATGCTATAAGGCAATCAAGGAGCATTCGTCTCACGTCTTCTGTTAAATTGCCTGCGTGCCGTACTGTGTAGCCGAACACACCACCTCGCATGTGTAGAAGATATGGATGTTGGACAGTGGTCAGAAAATGAAGGTGCAGTCTATGTGGAGCTCCACAGGTCTGTCTAGTGTGTAGTCACCTCGGGTTCACTTAAGCCTTCCCTGGAGGTCCAGCTGTGAGCTACAGCACTGTTGCCTGGCCACAGGAGATAAGAGGTACAAACATGCAGGGCAAATGGGGAGAAAAAAAAGCTGTGTAGTTTTGCTGTTTTGTTCTGGAATGCAGAGGCAGTGACCCTTATGAATTGTATATGCTGTAAAGCTTTTTCCATAAAAAATAACAACCCTTGGCAGCATGACCAGAAAAAGGGTGGGAAAAGAATGTCCTCCAGCATCAGTGCTGCAGTTATTTGGTGGTTCAGACAAAGTTTTTTCTTCAAAGTGTTTTTGTTTTTTTGTGCTACAGAGAAGGTCATCCTTAAATCTAACATTTTATAATGAGGGTGTAAATGCTATAGTGACAGTTGCAGTTTGTCCAGCGCTAGCTATAAAGATTTCACGCTACCTACAGTAGGAGGACATTGAGGGCAGACTTGTGTTTCAAAGAAATACTGTAGGTAGTGGCGTTTTATATGTACTCAACCAAAACATATCCTCACCTAATAAATCCTAAGTGAAGTAACTGCACAATCATCCAGGGACATTCCAGAAGCTATGAAGCGTGAAGGTCTGAATGACACAAATAACAATGAGAACAAAAATCGTAAGGTCACTATGTCATGTTTAACTTCGCTTCCATGTCCACTGTGTGTGACATTTGGGAGCATATTACCCTTGAAAACCTATTCCAAGGATTTAACACAATTATATAACATAAAAGTCTATACACCCAATGTATTGTAAATTTACTTGAAGCTGACATCACAGCCAAAGGGTTTATATTAATATATGAATCATCCTAATCATTATTACTTACATTTTCACAAATGGCACTGAATGTTATTGTGATTTTCATTTATTTTATAGTTAAAATGTAAGTAAAATAATTCAAATATTTAGGCATGTATTTGCGGCTGTATTTAAAGTGAAATACATCTCTCATGACCTGCGTTATGCATGCATTGTTAATCATTTTGTTATGTTTTAACATAAAATGTGTCCAGTTGTGTCATAGAAAAATGTGCTTAGATATAATAAACTAATCTGTTCGCTATCATTAGAATTTCTAATGCTTTCCAACAGAGATGAATGACAGTTGTCTTATTTTGAGTTGCCTATCATCAACGGTTTAATCAAGACAATAAATTACAGTAGGGCAGAAAGGAGGGGGATTCCAAAGCCAGATTGGATGTGTGACATGTGATCATTTAGTCTCTAAATGTTAGAACATTTGCAAACTAAGTTTGGAAATGTTAACTTAATTAAAGCTTCAGTGTGGTGATTTATTCTTAGTTCGTCAAAACCATCCTGGTATTGCAAGCATTGCCTCTGTGACTTGCTGAGATATGCTGGGGACTGTAAATCTAACACTTAGGTGCCACCATTGTGTCAAATCATAAACAGGCGATTTAACCCTTTAACGAATCACCAAGCAACCAAGCTCATGTAGAGATGATTTTTCAAACACAGTTGCTGTCGGCACCAACTGAACTACCCACCTGGATGCTGATTGGTTGTTCTGTATCTGATGATTTTCAGTTGGGGATTCCCAGATTGGTATGTAAATTAAAACTAATTTTAGATGAAGCGCTTACAAAATCAGGTTGGTTTTAAATAGGATACCAATGTGCATTATACACCTTCCCAGTGGCGTGGTGTGGGGAATAGTTTTAAGGAAGCAAAGTGATAACAAATAATCTACGTATGGGGGGGGGGCGAGATGAGAGAGCACGCGGGACTTGCGCACGGCCGGTGCCAATGCCCACCACCCATATAATATGCTCCCTCAAGACATGCTGCCTCTGACATGCCACTTAATGGACAGTATATAGGCTACCATATGATGAATAACCTAAAATAATTAATTCACAAATTCATCTTTAGACGTGTAAAAGTTTATGGAAACTACAAGCAGCAAAGTAGCATAACTGATTCAGATTTACCTGCATGATGAGACGGGGATGGTGTGATAGAGCGGTAGCGCCCGGTTCCATAGGCCTACGCACAATGTTATCATGCAACACTGCCCAATCAGTGCCCACCACCCATTTGAATATGTTTCCTCAAAACGCCACTGACTGACATACTGCTTACTCGGTAATGGACAGTAACTATATGATGAATAGTCTACGTCATTCACAAACTCAGTCTGAAGATGTGTATAGTTTTGTTCACCATACACTATTGCTCAAGCTACTGTTGTTCCAAGCTGTTTATGATCTGATGCTGATATCACATTTTTGTCAATATGGACATGCTAGAGATCACACATAAATAAGCAGCACATAAATACCAAAAGTATTAAACAAATTGTTATGATACAAATGCAACTACAGACTGAAAAAACAGGTATGCTTGGCATCCTTTGGGCTCTGGGAGAAAACGCCACTGCACTTTATAGTTGATGACTGACGGTAAAAAGGGCTGTAATAAATATGTAATAAATTAATCTCAAATTATTAATATAACAGAGCTACTCCAGTAGCTAGTACTCTGGTGAAAGACAGTCCTCAAGTGAACCTGTGTATCACCCTTGAAACCCCCAGAGTGTCCTCCTCTTCTTCTGTAAATAGTCTTGGAGTCATCCCGGACAACCAACTATCATGCACATCAAACATCGTTGCAAATCTTGTGCCTGCAGATTCACACTCTGCAATATCAGAAGAATAATGCAGTTCCTCATAAGGGAAACGGCCCAACTCCTGGTCCAAGCTCTAGTGATTTCCCGCCTGGACTACTGCAACTCTCTGTTAACCGGACAACCAGCGTGCTTTACCAGACCCTTACAGCGTGTTCAAAATGTAGCAGCAACCCACCTGGTATTCAAGCAAGTTCTCCCATGTAACCCCACTCTTCCGAGAACTTCACTGGCTTTCAATTGCAGCCCGCATCCAGTTCAAAACACTGGTACTGGCCTACAAGGCAATGAAGAAAATTGCCCAGAGCTACCTCTAAGCAATGGTCTGGTCCCAGGCCTTGACAAGAGCACTTCCTACCCCCACCTCTGCTGGCCGGCTGGCACTTCCATTCTACGAGAGCTCAAGACTGGTCCATCAAAGTCTTGAATATTCTCGGTCCTGGCACCACAATGGTGGAACGAGCTTCCAGCAACAGTCAGGACTGCTGAAACATCACCCATCTTCTGCAAAAGACTCAAGACACCCCTCTTCACGATCCACCTCGACACCTTAACTAGCGACCTATCCCCCTTCTAGCATTCAACGTTAACTCAAGTTTCTTACTCTAATGTTTCTTTTTCTCTCTACCTTATATTACATATAAAAATCCTATTCTGCTTTTATGCACTATAGTATTAAGCACTTTATTAATAAAGCCACTAGAGACTTTGTTGGATGATTTAATGATATATTGACATGGTAGTAGACATGATGACAACATGCTCTAACTATTCTGACATAATATTGAATGCTTACAATAGCTGGTGTTTGACCTGTCCAACTAATGACAAATGTGCATACATTGGTGGCAGCGGTATTAGGAGAGTGTTTTGTTGTTGTTTGTTGTTATATATATA
>JAODLL010010732.1:15801-29997 GCA_026546735.1 Forbesichthys agassizii | reverse complement strand
TATAATATATTAAAGTATATTATATCAGATCAGATTATAATATATTAAAGTATATTAGATCAGATCAGATTAAATCATATTATAATATATTAAAGTATATTAGATCAGATCAGATTAAATCTAAGACTAAAACTAAGTCTAATTATGTTCGCTTCGCTGCGAGTATCAACCAAGCAAAAGCGTTCATGTCAATCGTGTAGTAAACAATCAAGCCAATCAACGGATATCTTCCCTGAGTTCTTCCCAACATCGGCGTACGTCGTACCACTCCATTTGCTAACTTTAAATTGAAAGCAAAACAAACGCCCCCAGGAAAACACCCCCCACCCACATTAAAACGCATTGTGAAGCCAAGCGCCTTTGTTGTTGTGAGCGGTGTTCACCACTTTGTTTGTAAAGGTAAAAAGGTAAAGGTGCTGTTATTGTCACATACGAATACAGGTACATTTACGGAGCCAGGGATGTGTAGAAGTACTGTGGAGAATGGTAAGATAGATAGAATTTATTATCTTACAATTAGCTTTAAATGACACTCACCCTAAGGAAGGGGATGATGTTGTCCTTGGCGATGGCCTGGAGCAGCCGAGGAGCGCCGGTTAGCGATTGGAGGCCGGCACCACACGTGGAGAAGAACGAGCCAATCACAATCACCCAGGGGCTGGGCCAGGCCAGTGTTCCCACCACCAGGTTCCCCCGCACTGAGTCTCCAAACCTGCAGGGGGCGACGTTAAAACAGTAAAGCCACCTCCTAGTCATTACTCATTAGACGAGAAGCGCGTCAATCAAAATACCTCTTAGTCATTAGACGAGAAGCGGGTCAATTAAAATACCTCAGTCATTACACGAGAAGCGGGTCAATCAAAATACCGCTCAGTCATTACACGAGAAGCGGGTCAATCACAATACCTCTTAGTCATTACATGAGAAGCGGGTCAATTAAAATACCTCTTAGTCATTAGACGAGAAGCGCGTCAATAAAAATACCTCAGTCATTACACGAGAAGCGGGTCAATCACAATACCTCTTAGTCATTATAATCCTGTCAAATAGTCTTAAAATGGTCATTATGTGTTGGAAAACTATTTAGGTTTTTATCTGTTTTTAGTTGATCAAACCCTAGGGCAAATAAATCACAATGGAAAAACTTTTTTTTTAACATAGCGGCTAAATTGTTAACAGAGTGACCACACACACACACAAACACAGTACTGACTTGTCTCTGAGCAGCACTCCATCGATGCAGGCTCCAAACAGGACCACACTGCTCAGGTCTACACGGGATGCACTCAGGATAACAGCACGCTGTGGTGGACCCTAATGCAGTCTGCCTGTTAAAGTGCCTTGTACACAGCACACATTGCCACGGATACTGGCAAAAGTTGGGGGTTCTACTCCATGTGCAGAGCAAGGCACTAACACTGCCTGGGTTGTTCTGTTCCCTGTGTAGAGCAAGGCACTATCACTGTCAGGGTTGGGGGTTCGGTTCCCTGTGTAGAGCAAGGCACTAACACTGTCAGGGTTGGGGGTTCTATTCCCTGTGTAGAGCAAGGCACTATCACTGTCAGGGTTGGGGGTTCTATTCCCTGTGTAGAGCAAGGCACTAACACTGTCAGGGTTGGGGGTTCTATTCCCTGTGTAGAGCATGGCACCAACACTGTCAGGGTTGGGGGTTCTATTCCCTGTGTAGAGCAAGGCACTAACACTGTCAGGGTTGGGGGTTCTATTCCCTGTGTAGAGCATGGCACCAACACTGTCAGGGTTGGGGGTTCTATTCCCTGATCTATTCCCTGTCAGGACAAGGCACTGACACGCCCCTAGCTACCTGCCAGTACGACGCTGATGGAGTCAGAGCCGCTGTGGCCCAGACTGATGTCGTGGTCCCACGGGCTCCAGTTGGACTCTGGCCTCTAGAGGGCAATATTGTAGGATACAGACTAGTGACGTAGTGAGGATGGCCAGGATGGTTCCTACGGGAATGGAACGCTGGGCGTCCTTCAGATCGCCTGACCGGTTGGAGCCGGCCATGATACCTGAGGACAGACGAGGGCAACAAAGCTTGCCGCTATGCTGCTACCAGAGTCATGTAGAAGACACTCACGCCAACGGGAGCGGTCACATGGTTCATGTAGACGCACAACAGTTCCAGGAAGTGCTTGGAGGACATTTGTAAATCAATATATACAGATACGTAATTGCAATTTTTAATTAATAATTGGTAATTAGTAGTAAATAAATGCATCTATTTACATTTATAATATCATTTATATGGTATTTTTAGCATTTGCGGCAAACTTCTGGGAACTGTTTTGAAGTTCCATGAACAGCCATTGATGTTGACGGGACTCTCTTCTACATGGCTCTGCCTGCTACTATTAGTACTGTAGCTAGGACTGCATCACTGCTATTACTTCTATTGGCTCTGCTCAGTATTGTATGCTGAATTATATCACATTTTAATAAAGTTCCAAACAGTTCCATTGAAATGTAAACATTACAGCAGAGGGCTTCGGTCCTGGTCCTGGGGGACCCACTGTCCTGCATGTTCTCCCTGCTCCAACACACCTGACTCACATGAATGGGTCGTTACCAGGCTTCTGCAGAGATAGATGACGACCCATTCATTAGAATCAGGTGTGTTGGAGCAGGGAGAACTTGCAGGGCAGTGGGTCCCCCAGGACCAGGCCTGAAGACCTCTGCATTACAATGTAGAATAATCTTGTACAAACAGCTAACAAGAGTTTTTGAAAACCATTTCTATAATGTGTATCCCCAGGGGATTTGTACCTGTGACGGATGGAAAGAAGATTCCCACCAATAGTGTGAAGGAGGTTGTGATGTCAGCAAACACATAGGGCCTCTGATTGGTTGCTGGCTGGTTCGAGACGTGAGCGGAGGGAAGGAACCTCTTCTCCAGCACATCTCCTTTGCTGAGGTACGTGCTCCACAGATTCTCTGCAGGGGGTGGAAGTCAAAACACCTAAAGTACGGACTCCTGTTCAAATATCGCTATCAACGCTTTTACGGTGCGACACTTTAAATCGCACAATTGTGGTTAGACCCTTGCATGAAGTCGCTAATCTGCATTTAAGTGAGCAACGATTTATCGTTCGAACTTCTTTGTTCAATTATTCCACAAATTATAAAATTCATTTACAATACATTTCCATTAAATACATTTTTCTGCTTCTTAGAAACTAAAAAGTTTCAGATTTTAAGACGAGAGATCTACACAACTACAAACAGTAAATTTGCCACAATCGTAACTACAACTTTAGTTGTCTGGGTGGTCCTGCGACTTATATGATATAATGCTATTTACAGCATATATAGTGTGTGTATTCTGTCTACTGCATACTGTGACAATTAGAAACTATCTACTGTACCAGCAAAAGATTATATGAATGGAACTTATAAACCAAAGCATAATATACATTTATTGGTAAGTGACTAATACTCAAGTGCAATTTCGTGAGAGATCGTAAAATACAGTATGTTATTATGAATTAGCATTAGGTAATAGGCCTGTCAGTTGATAAGAAATTATAATCGTGATTATTCGCACGCTTTACGTAATTAATTGCGATTAACAAATCGCAAACCTGTTCAAAATTGAACATAAATGCTTGTTTTCCAAGTGTTATATTTGAACAAGTTATATTATAACAAGATATGACAGTTTTATGAAAATGTTTGTATCTATGAAAAAAATTTAAAAAATCAATACGTTTATAATAGACTGACATCCTTAGAACACACCAGCGGTAGCTTAGCACGCACACACACACACACACACACACACACACACACACCCACACACACCTGTGATGATTCCACTGGCCAGACCGGGAATGCCCTCAATCTGGGAGAAGTTGTTGAGGCTGAAAAACTCGTCGCAGGAGCTGACCTCCGTGCGCTCGCAGAACTGTTGCCATAGTGACGTGATATTTTCCACGGCAATGTAGGCAGAGTCCAAGGTTGAAATAACCGTGCCGTTTTCTGTTTCCCGGGGGATGGGCAGACAAAACCAACATCAACAACAATATAGTTTAATGTTTTTAACTGAATGATGGGTTCTAATCTCACATTTAAAATTAAATCCTCACCTCTACTACACTAGACGGTTTATTGATCATGCACCATTGCATGGTGCACAATATAATGCACATTAATAAAGCATACATGTATAAATGTGGAAGAATTAGCCAAACGCTGTTTCAACTGTGCTGCGTTGCAATTGAAACAATAACGAAGCGCTAATAAAAAAGAAACAATAATATCTGCTTTGATTTAGGTTTTCTTTTCTCTTCTTTCAAAGGCCGTTTTCAGAAAAATCCGTCCGTGGACTGAACTGGTCAGATCACAGGTAGCAGGGATATTTCTGCTGACTAAAAACAAACCCCGATTGTTTGTGGTCTGCCACGCAGAACCAACGTGAGTTAGAGTACGTAGTGAGCAGAGATTAGATGTGTCGCTCAGCTCAAAGGGGGCTCACTTACAACGTACAGTAGCAAACGGGCGGTCTCCTGAACCCCCCCCCCCCCCAAGGTAGCAGGTCTGGTTACCTGAGCATGGTGAACCCCCCCCACCCACCTCCTGCTACAGTGAGGTTGCTGTCCTCTCTTCCGATTGGCTCCTGGGGCTGCAACACCACCGTCTTGGCACAGTGTCTGTCGTGGATGGCGTGGCCGTTGATGGTTCTATTCCCCAGCATGCACACCCTGCCGACAGAATTAAACACGCCGCCCGTTTGTCAACAGGACGAGCTGGGGTGACGGGGCCGAAGGTCAGTTTTCCTTGTCAATCAAAGTGGTGGACGGTGACAGATGACTAAAGCGGTACAGGATCATGAAGATTTCAGTTCAGCGTTTCATATTTTATCGCTTTACAGCACCCCCGCATGGTCATATTTTCAGTTTCAGATTTTCAACTCTGCGACTCTCCACCACCGTGAGTTGGGTATTTTCGGTGCCACTGCTGCAAAGAAAAGAAAACACGCTAGCTAGACTACCTGGGAAAGCACGTGGACATTACGCTCGGGACAACCAGGGTGTAGCCTACCAGGGTGGTGAAAATGTCCCATTACCAAAATACAAAGGTAGGGACCTTTGTATTTTGTTTCTATGTCTGTCAAGTTCCTAGAATAGCTAATCTTTGAGAAGAGTTATCAAAAAAACAAAAAAAACAAGCAAATGTTTCGCAAATGGTGGCGTCATGGTTACGTTAATAAGGCGATCATGTATTACAAAAAGCTGTAGAGACTATATTATGTTTACTTGGGCTCAGTGTAACAGATTCAGAGCTTTGCCGTCATCTCTCCTCACTGTGGTTCAGAGGGCGAGGATGCCCCTCTCCACTATACACGCAATGTGAACGCAAGGAGGGCAACATCTACATCGTACGGTATATTGTATTTTTTCCATACTTTTTCCCCATTCATGTAAAAACGCCTCCATATTTAATGTGGAGATATTCAAGGTAGAAAAGGACAACCATCATAACTAGGCTAGAATATGTAAACTTGAGCAAACCAAATTTTGAATGGAATATATCTTTAAAAGTTAGGCTATACAGATATATTCTTAGAACATCCTATTTAGATTAATAGCCATATGAAACGATGTATAATTTTACTGTACTATAGAGATCGTAATATTGTGACGGCGTACATTGTAGCTTCACGTGAGAGTACGGTAAACACAGGTTTTTACCGTAATTGCAAAAACGCGCAGCACAATTTGAAAGCCAGCTGGCGGCGTGATCGAACGGCACATCCACCTCTAACCAAACGAGCATGTATCGTTCGCCGGCATTTTTTCCCACCAGTTTTGCTAGTGTCTTGCCTGTTAGCTTTAGCTAGCTGTAATGACGAGGTAGCTAATATGGGAGTGTGTTTGTGTTCAGCTCCGAGACCCGATTTGAACAGCTAAACACACTTTTCAACGTGCATGGATGGAGTGTAGTTATGGTAACAATGAACACAATTACGCACTCACCCTGTTGGAAGTAGACCTATATCGGGTTATGATATTTTGGTGATATCGCACAGCCCTAGCAGTGACTAAGTAAATAGTGGTGTAAATAGTAAACACTGGTACACAACACTACCCCAGACTTCGCAAGGTGTTTCCAATGTGGGAGCACCCTATGGCACTGAAGGGAGAGGCCTTTTTTGGTTTTGATTAAGGTTTTTTAGCCAGCGTTCTTGAGAATTATTTACTTTTACCATTTAAACCACTCACAACAAACAAGAGCATCAGTGTTGCACTTTAAAAAAATGAAACAAACAAAACATAAAACCAGCCGGGGGGGCTTACGGGAAGTCTGGCGGGCTGAAAGCGGAGACCAGCGCCCCGGTGTAGATAGAGGCAATGGAGACGACCACGCAGGCCAGGAAGACGGAGGCCAGCTTGTTGACGTAGCGCACGCCCACAAACACCAGCAGAGACATGAGCAGCAGGCACAGGGAGCCGTAAACGCGCATGTTGTTCAGCATGGCAGCCCCCTCGTCGTCCTCCCCGGGGACAAAGATGGCCGCCCTCGGCACAATGTACACCTGGGGGGGAGGAGGGGAAAAGACGTCCAGGTCAGGCTAGCTAGCTAGCCGGACCTTTCCGCTGGGACTACTGTACTTTATCCGTGTGGTGTCAATCTGCGCTGCGGTATGAGTGGCCTTATTTATGGCCATTATAAGAGCACAACTGTGACCATGGTGACCACAGCCACTGTGACCATGGTGACCACATGGTGAACACAGTTGCCCTCTTGGCAGGTCGCTCTTGTAAAAAAGATTTGAATTAGTCCTTTGTCTGGTTAAAGGGACCATAGTGACAACAGTAACCACAGTAACAACACTGTAACAACAGTAACAACACCATGACAACAGGACCTTACCAGCAGGATCTCCACGGCCCCGAGGATGTACATGGCTCCAGCAAAGGTGGTCCCCAGGTAGAAACACAGACCCACCGCACCCCCAAACTCCGGGCCCAGAGAACGACTAATCATGAAGTAGGAGCCTCCGGCTGGAGGAAGGGGGGGGCAAGGTGGGTTCCCACAGAAACCACAAGATGGCGGGGGAGGTTGGGGTGAGGGGGTGGAAATACAACGAGAAGGATGGGTGGTTAGTAACAACACCACGTTAACAATGGAGAGAGAGGGAGAGAGGGAGAGAGAGAGAGAGAGAGAGAGAGAGAGAGAGAGAGAGAGAGAGAGAGAGAGTCCTCGTAGAAGGATTAAGCATAGCTTTGCTTAATGACACAGCGGGCCTGGGCTCAAGCAGTGTTTGCACACAACTGATATTTCCCTCCATTAGGCAGCAGGACGGTGGTCTAGAACACGAGATGTTACCGCTAGAACTGGAACTAGATCTGCCAATTTCTCTGATTTGTTTTTAAAGCATTGTTTTTGGAGTCATGTGTTTCGGGAAATTGGTTCAAGCTGCAGTTGTCTACAAGCGTTTTCCTAAGAAGAGGTGTTTTTCTTTTAAGACTCAATGCAATATCTGTTACTTACAATACATTTCATATTTGTTTATTTACTTATCCTGTATACTGTATGACGTTTAAGTCAATGCCACCACACGATTGGTTAAACAAGTTAATGCTTGGCAGTTATACAGCAGATTATTGGCTCTTTTGGATTATGTTGTGTGTTAATATTTGGATTATATTCCTCCAACTGCCATAGCTGTCGTTTCAGCATTCTCCCATAGAGCTCCATTCACAACTCTACAAGTCTCCTTAAATAGTGTCTCTGATTAAGATCACCTAATGGGACTCCTCCAACATAACATCCTAATCACTCTCACAAGCTCCGGTGTCATTTCGCTGCTATTATAAGTCTGGAACCCCTCAATGCAAAACAGTGTAGAAAACTACGTTTGTCCCAAAATGACAACATCAGCTTATGTCATCCATTTAGGTTTCCACTGGTGCTCTAGTTATTTGGTGAGATGGATGTAGGTAGTCCAATCATATGCAAGGCAGTATAAAATACTATTTGCACTGCCTTTCTGACAGGTGCTTTTGAACTAAGGGGTTCCAGATTGATAATCACGAAGAAATCAAACTGTAGCTTGCAAGATCAGGACGGTCTAACGAGGCTAATTGATGCCTAATGCCTAAAAACAAACCCTGCAAACATTGATATGCCCTACTAAGTATGATCAACTTGTTAAAGCAAAACCAACAGCTCAACAGGAATGGTTTTACCACTGACCTCTAAACAAAGGGTTTTACATCAGAGAGGGTCTGCACACAAATGCAGGTAACGCCTGCCTATTGACACGGAGCCCTTGAGCAAAACAGCCAAGCGTACACCTAAATTCAAAAGAATACACAAAATGTGTGTAAAGATAGAAGCCGTCATAGATATGCTATTGTTATCCAGGTAAACTCTCTTGCTATAAAGATAAACCCTCAACAGGACCTCTATGTGTTGCCCCTGTGGTATTGAAGGAAAGCAAGCAGTTCTTCACCAACACTGTTAACAACCGTATAATACTGGTCAGTAGGCTTGGAAGGAGTTGTGCGTCTGTCACCATACGTGTGACCATGACACCATAAGACGTGTTAGAAATCACTTTCTGTTACTGTGTGGTTTTCTGGCACTTCTAATCATCAAAATGTCACAGGGGATGTGTCAACATCGCACTATGACATTTGGGATAGTTATGTGGCTGGGGGCGTTTCAGAGACGGTGGAAGGCTACACGCTGACATGTAAGTAGAGAAGGACACACAGGCACCAAAAACGTTATAGTATTAATTATACATATGCCTATAGAATATGTTTTGTCTACTCTAGACTTAAAGAGCATTGGTCCTCTATAGGGTTTGTGTTTTACACTCTAGTTAATCACTTGATGAACTCTAGTTAATTAAGTGACTAACTAGAGTTATATGGAGTTATTTTTCTGTCATTACATAATAATTATTTGATGCAAAACAGATTTTATTTCCTCTCTTACAAAGATACATGCACACACTCAGGTGTACGCTGCACGGATTTCCAGCTCTCGCTCAAATAAGTTGCTTGCTCATTCAGAGTGAGGGTGTGCGCACTCAATTACACCCATTACAGAGACACGCCCCCATTTGTGTCTGGCGGTCACTCTCAAGGTCGTCATGTGCACTTCAAAAGATACACTACTACTTTATGTCCGAGATTACCTTTGTCATTGAAACCTGCGTTAAACAAACATTGACCTCTGTGGACAGTGGGGTTTCAAAACAGATGAGCTGGAGCTTAGGTTTCCGGCAGCGCTGTAACACATCGCAGTCTTTAATATCTTAACTGTGAATCGGAAAATGGGGTGCTGATTTGTGGAGATTTATTCTTGCTGAATAAGATGTGTGAATACACAAAACAAGCCTTGGGGATTGAACACAGACGTGGAACAAACAAACAGACTACAGTGTCTTGTCTCTAGATATTGAGCAAGGTAGGAAGAAGGATTACATCAGCTTTCAACTTTATTTGTCCCGGCAATTGGTGTTTCACGAGCTTCAGTTTAATGTCGCCATGAGAATCAGTCTGGAAAGCCTCGGAATAATTTTGAATGTGTTCGAGTAGCAACTGAACTTTCCAAACAGCGTCGTGTTTATAGCTGTACAGGCGTGGTTTAGGTGTGCCGACCATGGTGCCGACAGAAAACGACCAGATGGTCCAGCCAATCAATTGCCAAGTATTTTTTTTGATAGTACAGCCATTCACAAACAGTATAAATGTACAGCTCCCCCGATGAACGTGTGACAACAATTCATCTGGCATGTCAGGTTAGTTTAGCTCAGCAAGACACAGATACGGGACTGGTTGTCTCGACAACCATCACGTCCAATAGGTGTGTGGACGAGCAAAAGCGACACAGGTTCACAGGTTCGTCCAATCACCATCCTGCCATGTATTTTTTGAAAGTGCCTGCCATTTTAAAACGTCTGTTTCAATGGACGACTACAGAGGTAATTGTGTGTAACAAACCCACCACCACCACCTTACCTGGTACGACCCCATTGGTGGCTATGGCACTCATCGATATGGCTGTCAACATCGTCTGGAGAGGGAGAGATGGAGAGAGAGAGGGAGAGAGAGAGACCTTAAATAAAGCCTTTATTGGTACAATTCTCACCTTACAACATAAAACTTGAAACCATTTCTCCCCAGAGAGAGACACAGAGAGAGAGAGAGCGAGATAGAGAGAGGTGTTTCTGCTCCGTCCTGCTGAGTCCGGAGAACAGAGAGAGAGATTCAGAAGGACAGAGAGACAGAGACAAATAATAGGTTTCATTCAGCACAACCTATAAAAGGCGTTTTTGCAAACATGCACGCATGCGTGTAAGTCCGTGTGTGTGTGTGTGTGTGTGTGTGCGCGTGCGCGTGCGCGTGTGTGCATGCTTGCTTACACAGCAGCAGCATATGAAGACGATGCAGAGGCCTTGCAGCACCCCGGAGGTCCCCACCACCCAGGGCAGGCGCAGGAACAGGATGACCCCAAGGATGTTCTGCAGGCAGGGCAGGTACACGCCCATGAGGGTGCCCATCTGGGGCGCCTGCACGCACACACACATGCACACACACACACACACACAAGGAGCACCGTGTCACTCACACACACACACACATGCCGTACATCCCTGCATTTTACAGGCACCGTTCCTGCTGTATGTGTATGGGACAATAAAAGCACCTTCACCTTTAGTACACAAAGCTGAAACGTTTACACTAGGGCCTATTTGTAAGCACAGCAAATGACTGTACCGCAACAGGGCTTCTGTACAAACGTCGGCTATATATAGCCTGGGCCAAAACGATGACGGCAGCAGCAGTAGATACATAGAACGGATATTATGTGCTGCATGCAGAATTTCACGTGGAAACGCAACGCGAGATCAAAAAGTCTTATTGTTTTTACACGTTGTATTACACGTGTATTTGTATATAGCAGGGCTATTCAACCTCCGGTCCTGAATAGCCCTGGTGTGCAGCACTTGGCAGCATCCATAAAGTGTTGCAATAGCTACCGCCATCTTCTGGACGGTCCAGGCTACTCTAACTATGCCGTTACTATTACCACGGCACGTATGAGGCTGTGTGAACGGAGTAAAATCACTAGCTGTGCCTGCGCGGTCGTGCAGGAAATGTAACCGGGAACAATGTGTGAAAAGGCCTTAGCAGCTCTCAGGGACACAGCGTCGGCACGGGTGCAGCGTGCGCCCGTGCGTGCGTGTGAAGAGGAAACCGTATATTTACATCACCCAGCAGCACACAGATGTTACCTGGTACCTTCTAGATCACATGTGAACCGAAGGGGAATTTCACCATTTGACTCGGACATCATGACGCTGTTCTCTACCCCTCCCCCTATAATTAGGTAATTCAAGCAGATGCTTTTAGCCCATGGAGTTCTATTCAGGTTTGTGTGTGTGTGTGTGTGTGTGTGTATGTGTGTGTGGGCGCTCATGCCTTGCTGGGCCTCCTCCTCTCCCCGATGGCCTCGGCCTCCTCGTGCTCCCGCGCCCCCTGGGTCAGGTTGGTGTAGTTGGCCAGCCGGCTGAGCAGGGAGGACACCTTTGGCCTGGTGTCCATCTCCTCCTGGTGGGGGGAGGAGGGAGAGAAGGGGGAGAAAGAGACCGGTTACCGTGACCGATAAACATTTACTGTTCCACATGCACCGTGAATGATTAAACACGATGCCACAGGTGCAAAACAATTACGGGGTTTTTTCCCCGCACAAGTATTTTGTTTGTATGAATGGTGCGTTTGTGACGGGGCTGCGTAATAGTGCCTGTCATCTATCGGCCGGTGTGTGCACACCTCGAATAAGGCCAGGTTTCGGTCGTAGAAGTCGTCGTCGTCCCCTCCATGCGTGTTGTTCATGTAAACGCTGGAGATTTTGGCACTTCCATCACCTAGGGGAGAAGAGAGACGAGGTCAAAGGTTAAAAGGCACACCCAGTTACAACGGCTGCATCCGAATACTCAGTATAGACTACCTCTGGTGAAGTACCTACTGCCCAGCCGTTAGTCTAGTACGTTCTATGAGTAAGCGAGCGAGTAGTAGGGACACAATTCGGATATACTCAACTGCCATCTCACCTGTCCTTTGACCCATATTTATAAAAAAAACGACTTTATATCTACTCATATTAAATTGTCTTTACTTTGGAGTGATAGTATTATAATGATACGTACATTTGTACATCGCCGCACCTTCGCTGCTTGCTCCCGTTGTTATATTTTATTTACCGCTATTTCTCTTCTTCGTTTGTTTTTCTGGATAGTGCCCCTGACTTATGGGATGGCGATCACTAATTTTGACGTACTGCTTTTTGCCTACTATATAGTCGACAAGTACGGGTATTCGGATGCAGCCAACGTGTTTCACCTCACACCGTCACAGATGATTGGTTTATGCTCTATGACTCCGCCCCCTCCCACTAAACTCCCAACGGCAAGTTGATAGTGTTGTGTTTCTCATTTGCAGAGCCAGGGCTGTGCAGTATTAACTGTGTAAAGCTGGAACTTCACCGCAGCGATATTCGCTCGTGCGTGTGGGAGCGGCTGCTTATCAACAGAAATGGCCAGGTCGCTGGTTGACTCTTTGGTGTAGCCTCTGGACCGACCGCTCCTGTCAATGGAAACCCGACGCTCTATCAACTTTGGAGAGGTGGAGGAAATCACTAGCGGTTCCACCAATCAGAATCTAGGTAAAGGCTTTTCAGGCTTTCTTGCAGAGTAATATATATATATCAGAACACAGTGGCTGACAGACAAGCAGCACCACACAGGCCATTTATCTCCGTCATTGCAGCCGGGGCAGTCAAGGATGCGGCCACATGGATGCACACAGAGTCTATTTCTCTCTCTCCCTCTCTCATTAAAGTGTAACTGCACCCTAAATTGTGTTATTTGCGCTGTAAACAAAGTAATGTGATTGATCTGTGATGAGACACATGAGAATCAGCGTTTTATGTTCTGAAAACGGAACTACACGTCATATCCGTTAACAATCGCCCCAGGACCTGGCTGGTTTTCTCCGGTACGCTCGTACGTCATCAAATTATAATGTTAACGTGAATGTTAATGGGGGTCCCCCTCACAGCCCCTCCCCTCCCCTCACTCAGCTCCTTGAAGCATTTTCCGAAGTTGTAGTGGGTGGAGTCAGGCTCAGCAGAGCTGGGGTGCGGTTACACTTTAAAGTTCTAGTAATAATGTTGCCAACGCATCAATGCAACATCAACATTGACCAGTTTATTTTTTCTATTTTTATTTTACCAGGAAAGTCCTGGGAGACCTGGAGTTACACACTTCTCACCTCTCTCTCTGCGCAATCAGTGTACAGATCAATGAATCAGCACTGGAGTGTAGAAGGGTTATATTAAGGGTATATATACACATACAAACATACACACACACAGTTATGGATCTTGTGCACACAGCCAAACAACCAGCCAGACTGTCGTCCAAAAAGTGTCCAGAAAGAAACACTACATCAGGAACTGAGATTTTGAGAGACACGGCAAACTGCACTCTGTCAACTTATGCAAACACACACACACACAGATCCATTTCCACCCAAGTCAGCATGGACGCCTGCATCAGTAGCAGCTGAGTCAGCAATATTACGTTCTCTTCCTGCTCCGATAGACACTCACACATCACTGCATGCATGCACAATCACACCCCCAAATACAAACAATAACAAATATTAAACATGCAACATGAGGCACACACACACACACACGCTTCACGTTTGACTGGGAGATCTGCCAATCCGACAGATTCTGAAGGACAGTCAGTGCGCTCAGATGCAGAGCAAAAACGCTCTGGCATGTTAGCCCATCTTGCTAGATGCTAGCTAAATAAGAGGCTCCTCGGGGGCCATACTAGACCCCCCCCCCCCACACACACACACACACACACATTAAACATGGCCGCCGCCGCCGGGCACGCCTCTTCCTACGAATGACCTGTAGCTTGGCACACCGCGATGGGTTCGCCCCAACAGCAAGGAAAGCCGATATTTGTTTTTGTGTATCAGGCAGGCAGCTAAATAGGCAGCATGACACGACTACTGTAGTGAGCTAGTTAAGGCTGATTAGGAACCCTGTAGAAGATGCTGTCAGGATCTCTCTGTCCCTCACGTAGACACCATCTCTTGACAGATAGATACATGTGCATGCTGTAATCTCTCTCTCTAT
>JAODLL010010732.1:2500-15701 GCA_026546735.1 Forbesichthys agassizii | reverse complement strand
CTCATATACTAAAGTGAGTACAGAACACACCTCTCTCTCACTTTCTCTCACTCTCTCTCTCTACCCCTCTCTCTCTCTCTCATATACTAAAGTGAGTACAGAACACACCTCTCTCTCACTTTCTCTCACTCTCTCTCTCTACCCCTCTCTCTCTCATATACTAAAGTGAGTACAGTACACACCTCTCTCTCCCTCTCTCTCTCATATACTAAAGTGCGTAAAGCACACACCTCTCTCTCCTACTACAGTGAGTACAGTACACGCATCACACAGCCTGACAAAAAAAAGCCCAATTGGATTACACAGCGAGACTTCTATTTATGGAAGCTTATTAGCAAAGACACATAAGGGTCTCCTCACCGCTGTGTAGCTGTGTAAGTGGATCAGCTGATGTAATGACATTTATGCATCCCTGCCCAAGCCCCACCACCACCACCAATCAACCCCCCCACCCCCCCCTCCCGGTGAGCCAGCTAAAGTTAGCGTCTGTTTGAAGTGGCAAATGCTACATTCCACACATTTAACTGCAGACCACCTTAAATGCAGGCCACCTTCACTGCAGACCACCTTAAATGCAGACCACCTTCACTGCAGACCACAGTGCTTTATGGGAAAGCGTAATGAACATAATTGTGCAATTTAGCCAGTTCACTCGCATGCGGTTGTCCTGAAGCTCAAGGGGCCCCCGTGGTGATGAAATCACCACAAGCACACACATGCACACGCACACACACATCAGAGAAACCTTGTATCCATTATTGTTTTGTTTTGTTGAGGACTTTATGGAGACGTTCAAATAAAATGAGCATCCACTGGCATTTATACTTACATTGGGTAAGCAATGCTCTATTGTTATTACGACATTATAAAAAATATGTTAATTAGCGGTAAACAAAGAGGTTACATTCCTCTTTAGAAACACAGTAAACAAGACCATGCCATTACACTTAACTCAAATGTGATTTTATCGTCTTAATTCTGTTCAGATTAACTAAAGCACTGCATTTATTACATTTTGGGAGAGGAAATCAACAGGTTTTAGCAAAAAGATGGCGTCGCAATTAGCTCTTCACCATCATACCGGCTAATCTAGATAGGTAATTAAGAGCAAGGCTGGGCGATATATCGTGTATCAACCTAAATATATTGCAAAATTATTTTTTGTCCTAATTAATTAAGAAAGAAACTGCATTTGGAGTACCAGAACGAAGCAGCCAAATACCGTCCGTGTTCAGCACACTACCGTTCTTGGTAAATTGACTGTTTTATACAGCCCTTTTATCCAAAGTATTTTGCCTGACATTCACCCAGTCACACACATTCATACACCGATGGTGATTGCTGCCATGCAAGGTGCAAACAACCACCGGGAGCAGCTAGGGATTGGGCATCTTGCTCAAGGATGCTTAGAGGTAGGTCAACATCGGGGTTCGAACCCACAACCTTCCAGCTGGGAGCCAAACAGCCAGACCACTACACCATCCTGTCACAATGAATTAAACATAGGCTGTATATATAAAATTGGACAAACCCTCTGTGACATCACCCATAGATCTCCCCTGCAGGTGGACTAGTCCAATGCCCTTGCAGATGAAGGGGTGTGCTGCGTGTGCGTACCGTGCTCTGTGCTGCCGTAGTCCGTCTCCTCCTCCTCCTCCCCGCCGGCGACCTCCGACCCCTCGCCTGTGGGCTCCGGGGGGGGGCGGTGCAAGCTGTCCCGAGAGCCGAAGCGCACGCGGCCGCTGGAGCGTGAGCTGATGTCCGGCGAGGTGTCCGACAGCCCAGGAAGGTCCTCCGCCTTGGTGGGCGTCACCGTGAAGCGCACAGACGCCATGACGACACACTTGGGAAGGATGGGGGGGGGGATGTCTGAACACTAACTGGGCTGGGCTAAGCTAGGCTATCCCCCATGTAGCAGTGAGGTGAAAGCAGCACCTGCAGTTGCACCTCCCCATTGAACTGTGCCGGTGGGCCAACGATGACGTGGGGTGAAGTGGGGTGGGGTGGGGGGTCAAGCAGACGGGCTCAGCTGGACGGCCGGTCCACGACTAAACGTCCAGCGGCTTTACTCCTGCCGGCAGCATAACGGTGCTCTCCTGACCGCCAAAGTGTCGATGCCTTGCTTGGGTGTTTGACAGACATTACATTAGACACGGTGCGTTAGCCCAGCAAGAGTGTCTCCGTCCTGTGTGTGTGTGTGTGTGTGTGAAGTGTGTATGTGTGTGAAGGGTGGCTTCCCCTGTCAGCTGGTCAGAAGTTTCCTGCTTTTTTATTATCTAACCTCAAGGGGGGAAAACAGGATGTGGCTTAGAGGTTTAACGTGTGTTTTTGATGACTATGGCTATGAATACTGACCACGCAGTGCCGACGGCCTGTTTCGCTCTCTACTTCCTCTAAAGTAGACGCAACATTCAGTCCTTATTGATACGGAACCAACCCGGTCACCTTTCTAACAAGACAAGAGCCAAACCAGGCCAGGCGGTTGCGTTATATAAATGCAGTGATGCAGAGAGAGGAGAGAAGCAAAAAGACAGATAGGTGGAGAAAGACAAAAGCAGAAGATTAGATATATATATTTATTTATTTATTTATATATTTTTTATTAATTTAAATCACAGTGGCTAGCAGTAGTATCTCTTCATAGGTGTCACACCTAACCAATCTCTGATCATATGTTACTCTTGTTGCTACTATATGTTGTCTAAAGTCCACCTGCACTGAGCAGTAATCCGCCCTTCACAAACTGAGTCATCTTAGTATTCGTGGCAGAAAAAGACGCGTTAAAAAGAAATGACCCGTCAGGGCGCCTGTGTCACAAACTGTCGAGTTGTACTCACCCATGGGAATCATCGGGTGTGGATTGTGCTGAGGTATTGCCCTGGGCACGGTTCATACTTTATTTATTTATTGGAGAGCGGTTTCAACCGGTTGGAACTGTGGCTCCAGTATAGCCGTGCGCTCGCGCGCGCGCGCGCTCTCTCTCTCTCTCTCTCTCTCTCTCTCTCTCTCTCTCTCTCTCCATAAGCGGAGGAGGCGACGGGCTCCTTTGTGTTAAAATATCCCACACCTTGTTCTCGGTAGAGATAAGCGAAGGAAAAATCGAGTTTTGGGGTAAACGCCAACGAGGGGGGGGTTGGGGTTTGTAAATCTCTCAAATGAAAACATTCCCAAGTTGTTCACATTATGCGACTGCGCGTCCATTTACACTTCCAGTTACTATAGGCTATTTATTAGGGTTGATTTGGCCTATAAATTACAAACAATAACGCAGTGACTACAATAAAAGACATAGGATGAATGTATGTATACGCGTCATCTGTACAGATGCTGTCTGACACTACGAGTTATATGGTTATAACGTTATCAGTCTGATTATTTCTGTGGACCTCCCAGTAGAAACAATGCTTGCATTTACTGTAGGCATGCTGGTCTCCTGACCAAAGCCAGCAGCAATCTACTGTAGGTTCACCGATGCTTGCTTGGGGCTGCATGTTGCTAACTGACATTCTAGCCATCATAAACCAATTACACACATTGGAGCTTGCCAAAAAAATTCTAGCTTGAACCGGTCACCGTGCTAACAGTACAACAGTACATGCCACAATGCGTTTAGTACAAATGTTGCCCGCAGAACCGAAAGGAATGCCACATGCAGCATGTAAAGACATTTCTACCCGGCCAGAAATACACGACGGCTTAAAACATGTATATGCCTAGACATTGAATATTCAGTTTTATTTACTAAGTATAAGCAACGAAACACTTTTATTGTTATACATCTGTTATCATATTTCGCCGCGCCATCAGATCTCAGTGACAGCTGTCCTGCCGAAATGGCCTCCCCCATCGAAAATGTTCATTTGTCTACAATTGGTACAGTAAATAAACCTCATGGTGGGTACATATTGATGTATTTGAATGCCCGTGTAACGTGCTTATAACCCTATTATTTTTCTTTCGCAACATTTCTTGGTCTGAACGTGCCGTAATAGCTCGTCGTGCTAGTTGACATATTTCATATTTACAGATGACATTTATACAAACCGCATTTTCACCAGCACGGTTATTTCTAGGTTATTAAACAATTTATCTAATATGCTCTCCCTTAAGAAAAATAACTATTCGGTCTAATGGACAACTTCTACGGCGGGAGACATTTGCGGCGCCACACCGCTGTGGTACCGCTGCAGTTACCATAGATATAAAGCCATGGTTCCAGCATCTACAGTCGGTACAGTAAGCTAGCCCTGATGGCTAACGTTAGCTCCTAGCTTACCATGCCGCTGATCAAAACGTGACAACCGCAGAGCCGCGTCCACTCCACAGACAATACGCAATGTCTCTATAACAGCCCTTTTTTTTTATTTATTCACAAATTACATACCTGACGTGGAATATTTCAGTGCAGTATCTCAAACATCCCTGTTGTTCCAGTTACATCTGGATACGGTCTGTCGGCACTTTGTCCAACACAAAACCTGAGTGCGGTAGGGAGTTCCTGTTTCGCTTGCAGTAAGGTGGCATTTTGCGCATGCGCGTTGTTTACAGCCACAGCCCGTTAATTGAAATCAGATCAACAATTTGTGTGAAAATGCGATATGGTCTGTTTTTTTTTTTTTATCGTTAATAGTGAGGCTCCCGTTGTTTAACGAACAAGGTCGACGCCAGACCCCAATCCACCACTTCAAACACTCAAGAAATACGTTTCATGTATTACATGTTTTATGTGTCACCAACAGAAAAGACACTATGCCAACGTAAGCATCAACTGTAGGCCTACGGTACGTGTACATTATGGATGTATACTAGATTACTTAAAACAGGGAAAATAAAAAAACGGCTACATTTTAACACTATGGTTTACAAAAGTGAACAAATACAAGATAACACAAATGTCACAAAAACCAAAAATCAAATTGGTATAGTCACTAGCAATGGCCAATATAATGAATACAAGTAATTTTCAGAGTAACCCCCGTGGTGCGAGCAAGCGCAGGTGAAGAACACACTGAACATTCCAAAGTCCATCTTTCTCGTCCTATCATTTACAGGATGGGTCTAGGCTGTTGCGTGAGCAGCAGACCAAAGCGTTTCTTGATGGTCACTCTGTGCCTGGAAAACTTGTCGTCCGGGGAGAAGCGGGCCGGGTGGGCAGAACTGGTGGGTCGACCCTCCAAGTCCACCTTCTGGAGTTACAAACACACAAATTAAAAAAAAGATATATATATATATATATATATATAACAGCTGCTATCCCAATTTCAAATGTAGTTTGTAAATATACACATAGTAAACAACCTAATACAACTTTAGTACGCACACTTTTACAATCCTAACGGCAAACTATAAAACAATTTAGGTCAATTTGTAGATTTGTTACCTGGGTTCTGGCTAAATAATAAAGGCCTGCAGGATGCAATTTCCCTGTGCCCGGTACATAAATATCCTAGTCTAAACAGATATTCATATGCCTAGTAGGCTAGGTAGACCAAACGCGCGTCGTTAGTTACCTTCAAAGTGTACACTCTATCCCCGCTCTCGTTCAAATAATACTGCAGAAACATCTTGATGAATACCTCGTAGTATGTCACAACAAAAAAATTAGCTTGTTGATTTGATGTTAAATACAAGAGGATAAAATAACAAGTCCGTTCCACGTGCTAGAAGTTTCTTATTCTTGATCATCCGCTAGCAGGCAGGATTTCCTGTATAGGTCGCGGTGCAAGACATTGCACTCTGGGAAACGGAGTTTCCCAGACTGAACGCGACGTGTTTAGAGCCATGCTTATGTAGTGCACACTTTGAATCTAAACAAGTATCACGATAACACAAATGTTTCTTCTTGAAAGTGTTATTCAGGCAAAGAGATCAACTGATAGAAAATACACAAATACGAAAGGTGAGTAATGCTTCTTAAATAGCTATTTCATTTTCATAGTTTTATTTAATTCACTGGCTTTAAACAATTAATTATGTTAGCGCAATAAATATGTATAATCAACTTATAAACAAATGCTGGTTTCTTCTTAAAGTCCTATAAACTTTGAAAATATCCATAGCATACTGTAAGGTACCCATAGAACGTATACCAGTAGCATTAGTGGGCTATAGGCATATAATTAACCTATGGTCCTTATAATAAACTAAGACCTTTGTGTTATCAACTATCTGCAAATTATATTTCTAAATACTTTGATGTGATTATTTACTTCTGGAAAACCACAATATATTATATATTTTTTTATCCCCTCCTGTTGAGAATTTACTGGTTATTTTGCACAATCGTTGATCTGAACCACAGTTAGGATGGACCAAGTTAACAAACAACTCACAGCTCAGATGGACCCAGTTGAGCACTGCGTGAGCCCATTAGCTTCAGTGGGATTTCATTACACCCCTGAGCAGTCCAGCTCTCGTCTAGATCTCCCTGGGAGCCTGGCTGACAATAACAGCAGGTAAAGTATATACAGTTAAATGAAAGGTGGTGTCAGCGATTGTAAGATAATATACTTTGTTTGTAAAATTCAGAGAATATCTCCTTGCAGTCCGCTAGGTCTGTGTGCACATTGAAGAAAAATAATCATGTGCTTCTTTACGGCCCTGGGTCTGTAAATTGCAACACAAAGTGGTGCAGATCGCACCTCACAACACTATCCCAGCCTTGGTGATGTATTTTCAATGCATGGGTGGAGCTTCTGAGGGAGCACCCTATAGAGCAGCAGCCCAGAGCATTTTGATCAAACAAACAAGGTACCAACATCTGAACACAGAAACACGCATGGTGTAACCTACCGTGTGCAGATATGGATGTCTGCCGAGGTGCTTCTGCTGGGTGTGCCCATAGGGACCCCAAAGAGGAACCCAAAAACGTATTTGATCAAACGAAGGATGTACCGCATGAAACCTATTTCTAATGAATTGGTACATCTCACAAAGCACAGAATTGTCCATGCCAGACAAAAAGCTGTCCCTATATATGTCCCTATAATAATAATAATAATAATAATAATAATAATATATTCATATAAAATAGAATTAATAATAATAATTTATATAGCTATTGTGTAATTTCTAAAGTAAATTTGTTCAGTATGTAGTTGTCATGTATTAATCAATCCGTTACATTTATATTGTAATGCGTACAAATTTGTTTTCTCCATGTGTGGATACGTAAAAACAGTATCAGGAGAGATGTTGGTACCTTGTTCGTTTGATCAAAATGCTCTAGGCTGCCGGTCTACTATGGTATTACAGGGAGAAGTGTTTTTGTTTCAAATATCAACAGTCATCCAGAAACTCCAAGATTGTATTATTATTGAAACCCATAACATCACCTATTTCCAGATTAGTGACGATATGGGGATTTAACTGTATTTTATTGTGTATTGGACCTTTTATTGTTTATTGCATTTTTACATTTTTTGCCCTGTGTATTGTATTATTTGTGACTCGTGTGTGAAAAGTGCTATACAAATAAACGTTAATTACTATATAATATATACCATATAGGCAAGAGAGAGTTTGAATAACATTGTTTTAATTATCAATAAATTATGTCATAAAGGATCTATACACTGTGTGTGTATGTGTAGGGTAATTTCCTGCTGCCAGTAGGTGGCGTGTCGATATGTTCATATGTTCAGTGCAGAACTGTTATGAATCACTCACTGTTTGGTACAGATTTTAGCATTTTCAGAGAGGTTACAACAACTTGTAGTGGAGTGAGAGAGGAGGGTCTTTTGTGCTAATTTACGAATTATTGCGGCACCTTCATTGTTTTTGCGTTAACTCTCAAATCCTACGTACATCAGCTTTAACGGGCTGCGTTCTGTCCCTTGACCTGACGGCAGCCATGTTGCTCTGTGCCTTTCACACCGTAGGCCACACCAGCCTGTGCCTGAGTTCGCCTTCCTGGAGGTCAAAGGTCAGGGTCTCACAGAGGAGTTAGAGGTCACGTCCAATGCACTGGCAGTGTGGATGGAAGAGAGTACAGAAATGGCAGAGTTGAAAGGTCACGGTCATTACCTTACAGAAATAATATAGAAAAACAGTAATTATTCAGATCTTGAGGAAAGGTGTACATAGAGATAACATTAACTATTTCTGTCAGAAAATATTAAATTATGACAGTGCCCCCCCCCCCGCACACACCAAATATGCATATAACCATCATTTATTAGAAGGCTGAATTGAAAATTTAACAGTGGAACATCTCTACACTTCTACAAAGCTGCACTAAATTGCACTTGGATTCGATCATGCTTTTCACTTTAACCCTTCGCTGTGTGCCTTCAGCAGAGACCACCTGTGCAGTGGCGAGCCACAGCTGTCAGCGCGTAGGCGAGAGCACGCGTGCGTTACCAGGCCAGTCTTCCCTAGAAACCACAACTCTGGGAAGGAAAGCTTATGAAGAGTACAATGCAATCATGGACATCCTCAGCCCCCAGGTCAACATCGGTAGACTACACACACACACACTGTATACATGATTTGTCAGCTCATACATTTGAACAGGGAGGTGAAGTGGTACACTGAACATCTGTGAATTGATCGATCCAAGCCCCGCCCATTTTCACCTGTCCTCCAATCACAGTTGAGCGTTTCAAACTCCTGTCAACTGTGTGCTTTCCTTTTATATCATACTATGCTGTTCAACGTAGTTACAGTCGGACCTAGTTACAGGTTGGACAAGTGAATGGGATTTGGGATCGGTCACTTGGTTGAAAACGAATCATTGTGATCATATCTAGTATACGGGTATTTGTATATATCCTGTCCACATGCAGCATAGAAAAATTAGCAGCAGTTGGTATTTATATGAGGCATCTGTGGTTATGCTTAGACCTTGCCGATCTCGGAGGAAAAACCTGCGGAAAACCTGGACGACCGTCAGGAAACACGAGCAGCGGAATTGGGGAATAGCTCATTCTGGGAAGACTTGGATGAGCTGTGCAACGATGAGGACTTTGTCAGAGCGGTATGCAGTCGCAGTTAAACACACCGTACTGTATCAGGCCAGTTTTATCCCTGTTGGTGACAATGCCCATTTGTCACGGGTGTACAAACATCCCTTTGTCAGATTCAACTAGACGTTTTAATTAAGTTTAATCAACACTGCTCCTCTACATTGTTATACACATTGGCATAAACACATTCTGTTGATTGTTCTGATAATAATATCATATTGATCCAGTTTAACAGACTTCTTCAAAGTTCTTTTGGTCTGCTATGACCAGTGGCAGTTAGTCTTTTCCCACAGGAATTTGAGCATTGCCCCCACCATAAGATATATAGCAGGCCAGGGTTTTGCATAACATTTCAGAGAGAGTTACTTGTCACCACAGGCAAGTAATCATAGTCCAACTTAACCTCCACCCTTCTCAGACCACATTTCAAAGTGACCAATACTGACTGAAACCAATGAACCTATGCTTTGGTCTCAGGCCGAGTCGACGTTGAGCGAGGAGTTCCTCGAGTCCCTCCTGTCTTCAGCACCAGCAAACCTTTTACTGGAGGACGCAACGATGAATCAGGAGGTACTGAGACACAGGACTCTTAAGTAGAAAAGAACTAGAGGAGACATCCGTAACTGCAAATATGGTGGGCAGTTTGAGGAAATTAGTTTAGTTTGCTTTTTAATAAAATTAAAAAAAAAAAAAGCCTGTGGGGAGACGGATCATTGTTTAAACCCATCGGGGAACATTTCCCAAACTTTTTAGTTTCTGTTCAGATTTGACCAGAAACCAGACTGGTGGTTCCATCCATGCGGTCGCGATGTCCCGGCCAACACTGAAAAGTGCTTAAAAGTTATCGCTCTCTCTCTCCCTTCATGTAGACAGGGTCTTCCTAATGACTGCCCCAAGCCATTACCAAGATGGCTGCCGAGCGGCCAGATATGTTTCTTTACCTTCATATCATTCTCTTCACCTCCCATGCAGACCTTGTCACCAGAACCGTCTTTCAGCAACACCGGGGAGGAAGAGGGCCAGAGCAGCGGCAACCTCGGCATTCCCCTGCCACAGCCGCAGGAAGACGTCGCCCCGTACCGGGGGCTCCTCACGACCCCACCGCGGCGGCTGTCTTTCGAAAGCAACCACAGCGGCGATGCTTGGGACCCCGCCCCCCCAGGAGACTGCGCCGGCCCGGCCGACCTGCCGGGGGCGCTGTGGCTACAGGGGGCTTCGGCACAGGAGATGGCCGTGTACACCTCCTGGGCCCACTCCATCACAGTTGGCCTTCAGCAGACGGCCCTGTCGCCCGGTCGCCGAGGCGACTCCTCCCAATTGCACTACACTTCGCCCGTTGCTGAAGACTTGTGGGACGACGAGCGGGGAGAGGGTACGGACGAGGTGGCCGAGACTAAAGCCACGTTCCCCCTCGTCCACTACGTCCCTCTCCCACCCTCCCCGCCCAGCCTCGGCCCACCGGGGTCTTCCGGCAACGGCACCCCCCCGTTGCCTTCCACGAGCAGGCGGTGGTGCAGCAGCCCATCACAACAGCCGGCTGACGCGGCGGAAGGGAGCCCCCGCTGCTCCCCGCGCAAGGGCGAGGACGGCCGCTTGCCCCCGGCCGGTCAACGCAAAGAACCGACGCTTCCCGAGAAGATGCCGGCGGGGCCGAGAGCAGGGAGGGAGCGGGAGAGCCAGGCCGAGGTTGACGGACCCCCGGCCGCGGATGCCACGCTCACGGTGGCACCGGGAAGTCCCAAGTCAGCCAACAGGCACCACTGCAAGCTAGTTAACGACGCACCCGCTGATTGCTCTACTGCACAAACAGAAAGCCAGAATGGCAAATATATGGCCAGCGTCCTTACCGGCCCAGAAGAGGAACCCACAGATGACGCGGTGGGGTCCTGTACGTTGCCTGAAACAGAACGGATTGACCCTGATCGAACAGACAAGGCTCCGTCAGCAGCAAGCGACCTAGACGTTGATGTTCCTCAGCCCGCAGACGGAGGCCGTGGACTCACCGCAGCGTGCGCGCAGGCGGACGAGAGCGTGCCCCTCCCCGCCTCAGCACAACACGGATGTCCCAAGATCCACGACGAGGGGCGCGACACCACCGCTGACCCCGGCCACGCTCCGGGGCCCGGAGAAGAGGAGACAACCCTGCCCAAGGTGGAGGGAGGTTCAACCCCGCTAGAAACAGACAAGCGACAGGTGCTGCCAAACGACGCGGTGACACAAGACTTGTCACCAGTATGGACGGAACTCTGTCAGCGTCACAATATGGCCGACCAGCCCGTCGAGGCGGACGATGAGAGAGCGAGTCCAGCGGACCGAGGATTAACGGAGACCTGCCTGCAGTTATTGCGGGGAGAGTTTGACGAGGAGGAGCGTCTTGACTCAGCAAGAGACGCACTTACGGGAACAGACCAGGCCGGGGAACTGCCTTCGCGCGTCCAAGAGGAGATCGAGGAAGACACGGAGGAGGGCGAGCGCCCTGGTCCATCACCTGGTCCCATGACGACAGCGAGGAGGAACAGTACAGAAAGGCAGGAGCGGCGCCTGTCCCCAGTTGACCAAGATTTGAGTGGACCTAGGCCACTTGTGCCGGAGAAGAGAAAGTTCTCAGAGGAGCGCGAACACACATCCTCTGTGGGCGGGAACACATCGAGCACAGAAAAGCGCCAGAGGACAATTTGTGCCGTGGAGGAAGACACGCACGGAAGGACATCGAAGGAGGAGGAAGGTCAGGTGAAGACGAGGACACGACAGGCCCGCACAAAACCTCGCATGGGGCAGCCGGCGGAGGACGTTGACCCAGGCAGTCGGAAATCGAAAGGCAAGACATCCCGGGCGAAGACGAACAAACAAACCAGCCCCGAGTTGCATTTCCCAGACTACTCAGGACAGTCTGCTGAATCTTGTTCTGGGTCACCTTTCGACATCACGCCGAGCTCCCCGAATATAACCAAGAGGAAGAGAGGAATGGCGAAAGACCTCGACACGGGCGTGAGCAAAAGGCAAACACGGCACCACGCTTGTAGAAGACCAAAAAAATAATGGAGCGCTGCATACAGCCGAGAATGCAAATGTGGTTTCACAAACGTAAACAAATCACAAGTCCATGTAATTAAAATGTACCATTTAATAGATAAAATGTAGAGCAAAATAAAAATTAAAAAAAAAAAAAAAAACTAAAGGTAAATTTGGCTTTTTCCAAAATCTCACCCACATTAGTATCATTTGAGTCAAGTAGTATAAAATAAACATTTCATAAATACATATTATAGAAATATATACACGTCAAACACCATTTTCACAGTACATTATGTACATTTGGTCAGCTACACAGATCGGAGAATTGAAGTTAGACACACGGAAACAACTAAATCTTATTTTGACAGCAGCTCCATGCTAAAATGAGGTTAATCTTTACGTAAAAGGCATTAAAAAAAACATTTGCTGACCAGCGACACAGATCATTACATCTGTCTGAACAGATGTCAGCGTCCCTGACCTCAACTTTCATATTGCACTTTTTAATAAGTCACCGTGCACAACAAACCTAGTTAACGGCTGTTTTGAGTAGGCAGACGCACCACAATGGCTCTCCTGTTACTTCAATATCCATACAAATTAAATAACAACCCCCCCCTCTCAACACACACACTTCTGGACATTTCAGTTTGTCTTCTTATTGGACAAGAGACTTCCACTCGTGTTAATGTTGTTGTTGACGGACCTCCCGTTGGCGAGACGCGAGCCCGCCTCCTTCGGCTGTAGGTACTCGTTGACCACCCTGCGGTAGACCAGGTGGGTGGTCAGCACCCTTAGCAGAGCTTCTGTGCAGGCAGGACACAGTGGGCAGAAATGTTAGCATGCTAGCAAAGATAGCAATGTAATGCATCTCCATGGTAGCAGATAATAGTACAAGGCATTTCTATAGAATCAAAAATAAAACAGTTCTGGTCTCTTAATAACCTTACGTTAAACATAATTTTGCTGTGGAGGCTGAGCATACATAGTGCAGAGTCAGCTAAATCTACCATGCATGGCCTGAAACAAAGTCAATTAACCCCGAAACAGTTTGCTGCAGAAATAGTTGTGGCCTCAGATCGAAATAATGATTCAGTGAAATCCGTGGACTTCCCCATTGACTTGTACGGAGCCCTGAGTCGTCCCAGTCTGAATAAAGGGTGAACAAACCCCCCCCACACACAATTCCACCCATGCAGTCTCTCCGCTCTCTCCAACGC
>JAODLL010010721.1:4848-29997 GCA_026546735.1 Forbesichthys agassizii | reverse complement strand
AATTCTAGAGAGGGTGTGTGTGTATGTGTGTGTGTGTGTGTGTGACGGGGGGGGGATGGGAAGGGGGGTGCAATACTTCCGTCTTTAAGTGAACAAATGAAACAGGTGACACTATTCCTCCCGAGAGACTTGTCTAGTAGGCAGAGGAAACAGAGCTCTGAGTCTGAGCAGTGTCAAAATGCAGAGAGAGAGAGAGAGAGAGAGAGAGAGAGAGAGAGAGAGAGAGAGAGAGAGGGGGGGGGAGAGAGAGAGAGAAATTATGTTTATATTTTGTCTCTTGGCAGGATTATTTTAACAAAAACACACAGGGTATCATAAACACACACTGAATCTCTCTTGCTCTCTCTCTTACACACACTTATAAGAAGCAAGTCTTGGGGTTCAGTTAACAGTCCACACCCTTCTTGCTCTGGTCAAGCCTAACTAAACTAGAGAGGACATAATGAGAGCTGAATGGACAACCGTCACCCAGCAGTTCTCAGTAAGCACACACAAGTCTCACAATGCCTCCCTCCTTGCTGTAGCATTCCATGAGAGACTATGAAGGATGAGAGTAAAACTGAACGCACGATGTGAGCTAGGTGGAATACAGAAAAAGATCAAAGTTGCTATTCCTATTTAAAATGTTTTTTTTATAATATATAAATATGAATTCCCATTTTTATTTTTTTGGAAAAAAGATGGTGCCATCCTTAATATATATATAATAGTATTGTTTTAAAACCACATAGACTATAACATGAGAATATTATTTAACCGTTGAAGATTTATATTAAAATAGATATCTTTGCAGGGTTGGGTTAGTCAAAAATGGGCAGGTTATCTGTTGCTGAATACCATGAGGTTGTCCAACTGATTTACTTTTAGCAAATATTTGGGAATGCATTTCTTTCTTAACCAAACACACTGTACCAGAGGAAACCATACACAGTATAACATACAGTTTAATGTATTTGAGATATTTGAGAGCCTTTGTTCATCATCAGTTGTACAGCCTCAGATAACTGAGGCCTCTGAGACCTTTGATAATGCATGTTTACCCAAAGCCGTGTTCTGTGAATGATCTTTCTAAGGCCTGTAGTGTGTTTGGCTCTCAGTGGTGTTAGTCTGCATTTCTCTCCTACCTGGCGAACAGCTTGCATGTCTTTTTACGAGAAAAGAAAAAGAGTGTAATGACAAAAAAAAATATCATGACGGAGAGATGGGGGAAGACAGGTGGACGAGTGGACAGACTGATGGAACTCACAATGGGGAAAAAGGCCTGTCACAGTAGACGTTATACAGCATGCGCACACACTGTACACAGACAGCGCAGAACATTTCACGCCAATGAGACCAGCTATCCAGATAGTTCTCCATGCGCTGTGTGTGTCCACTCAGAGCACTCAGCCAACACTCATGCATGCAACCCATGCTCAACCGCCAAAACGGTTGTTTAAGAAGTCGCACTCCAAGCACTCGTTTGCTTGGAGTGCAACTCCAAGTGTGTGTGTGTGTGTGTGTGTGTGTGTGTGTGTGTGTGTCTGTCTGTGAGGTGGAACAGTTGACCAAACAGCTGAGCCTTTAGCCCCATTCATTTGGACGAGATATGTGGTGCTGGTGTTTCCATCCAAACACTTTACATTCTCATGCATGCACATAAGACCTTCTAAAGTTATTTTAAACACAAAACAGCTCACAACATCTTCGTTGCTCTGGCCAAGAAATATATGACAGCCATATAAGATATGACATTCAAGAAATGTTTCTTGACCTGAGCACGGGACTACATCAGGACATTGGAATTCTGGCTACGTCTGTTTATGTCTGTGTTTTATGTGAACAAGAGAGTTAGAGAGAGTCAGTGTGTGTTTGCAGGTCTACTGGTTTTCTTCCCAACTATCAACTGTCATAATCCAAATGAGACTGTTACTGGAAGGTGCATTATATAACATCTAACCCACAGTCACAGCATCTCAGTAATGTAAATGATGCTGTAGAATAAATAATATCCAGTCCACAAAGTGCCATTATGACAATGTAAAATATGCTCTATGTAAAATGAGCCCAACAGACCAAACATGTATCCATTGCTAATTTCTAAACCTTTCTGTGGCCATAGGTACTGTAAACCTTGAAAAGACCTTAGGTGAAAGCTGATTCCCCCAAATGTCTTTGTCTCCCTTAAATTCTCCTGAAATTTGGATTTATCCCCTGATTTAGACCAATATATGGATCTTTATGGATCGACTAGTGCAATGCACTCCCTTATGAGGGAGTACATGTAGATCCTAATAATATGTATTGGCTTCTCCTCAATTAGCCATAGCCTGGTAAGCTTTAGGCCCTGACCTTGAGTAGAAGGTCAAGCTAATGTCCTGTACTATGTCCCTTCTGCCAAACAGTGTACTGATTGTGCAGATATTATTTCTGCACAGCCCAAGCAAACAAATGTGCAAACATTAACTAGAGAATATGTGGAAAGAATATAATTTCCTTTTCTCCTAATGTTTGGTCTAATTCAGGATATATATGTTAAGTCCTCAAGACAGACATGCACACACAGAGAATGAATTTAGATGGTGTTGGCATCTATTCATTGCTGGTTTACAGCTAAGTTGCGTAAGAATTAATGGTGATGTTGCTACCCAAAATGACAATGGGCCTAAGTTCTTCTAACAGTCCACTACTCTCCACGGTCTACTTTTAAACCTGGCATCGTGAATATAGTATGGAACTTGTTTCCCCTCATTTGTATTTCTCTCTGATTTGTTGATTATTTTTGTTGTCTGTTGCTCTATTTGTACAGTGAGTATCGAAAATGTTAATTATTTTCTATATAAAGGAAAAAAAATGCTTTTTTTCAATGTGAAAAACCAAGGAGTTTTAAAATTCCAGACTAGCATAAACACAATTTCCTCCCTTGCCAAAGTAGTATGCAACATTTGAAAACTGTCTAAGACATTTGTATGAAATGCATGTTTAATGGTGAATATGAAAAGCATGTTTCTACATTTTCTTGAACTAAACCTTTAAAGAAAGTAGTTTTTTTTGTCCAGGTTGATGAGATAAGCTATGAAGTCTTAATGCCAAGTGTCTAAAGTAGCCTCTAGCCTAGCATCTCTATAGGAGGCACAGAGCTAAGCAGGCAAACTGTCCTAAGTATGGTTTTGCTACCTGATACAGTCTATCTCTGCCACAGTCTCAACTCTGAAGTGCTGCACATTCACATTTACATATTTATTATATTGCAACTTTTTAAATAAGCCTAATGTGTTGTGGCTCAAGTTTTCATGAGAAGCCTGCTTCAACTGTTGGATGATGTGAATAATACAGAAAGAACATTCTCGTGTTAAATCCAGCCTAATGATTTATTTAAAACATTCCTACAGTAGATGTCAATCTGATCATTTTTAAAGACTCAGTACAATACAGTAATTTACCAAATATATTGGTCAAATAAGTCAAATGTGATCAGCATGATGCAGTGACGCAGCAAATGAACAACTCAGGACAACTCAAAAAACTGATCTTTTGTATTTTGTAGCGAAAACATTTAGACACTTTTATAGAAATGGTATAATTTATGTCTGAATGTTTGCATCATGTAAACAGTAAACACCATTCTAACCTGCACAGTGGGAGATGGCACCCTATGCCCTGTGAGACCATTAAACAACATAGACTTTAAACTACAATTATTTATCTAATATAATTTTAAAAATTACCTTTGTATTTACTCCAGTCGATTCAGAAACTACTTTCTCCTTTGACCACACCACTACTGCCCCACATGTAGCACAAGCCATTTACAAAGAGCTTTTCCTTTTTATATCTGCCTAAAAAGTTAGTGTGTCACTTACACCTGAGATCAGTGTAAACTGTCTGCCATGTCAGCGAGATATGATACATTTTTAGCCCTACCAACTAATGATCAAGAATAGCAAGATGATTGATTCGTTAGAAAAGCAAGATGCAATTTTGTGCTTTTATATACAATACATAGATTGTTTTTCTATAGTCATATTGTAACCACAATATCGCTCCAAGAAGCCAACAACCCTTAAATAGCATTCCCAGCTGACTTAAACATTTAAGGGCTTCTAAAAAAGTTCTAAGCCATAGTTTTTGTAAAGCGATAACCTGCCTTGGCATATTCTTTCAATACTTCCCGGTGAAATTGATTGATAAGTCAGTGAGAAAGTAATGACATGCCTGACAACCCAGAAAGTTAGTCACTGGCAAAGGATTTGTTTTATTAAGACTCCCAATGCTTTTTTCAAACTTTTTACTGTGCTATTGAAGTCTATAACTAGAAAAAATTGCCAGAGGATGACTAAAGTGAGATGAGTGCATTACGCAAAGAAAATAAAAAATGGTCCTCTCGCTGTAGGGTCATCTACCTCAATTTTCCATCATAAACACTTCCACCCAACCCCCTAAATGACTACCTACTGTAAATTTGCATGAAAAACCTTGCTCAGACCACTCTGTAGAAAGTATTTTGGTTTAGAGTCCATTCTATACAATGAAAGTGATGAATGATTAGTTCAAGGTGTTGTAAGGTCAAGGGGCAGGGGTGAGCCTATATTTGGTATAATTTATGGACAGCTTCAGAGAAGAAAAAAAAGTTAAGGATACTTGTCAGCATAGCTTCAATAAAACTATCTCCAACATTATCTCTAACATCTATACAGATGCAAAAAAAAAAATATATATATATATATATATATATATATATACACAAGTATATATAAAGAATTACTGCAGGAATATTCAAGAAAAAAATGTGTGTGTACTTTGTAAGTTTCAAATGAAACTGAAAAAATGTTGTTTTGAACAGCAAATTATGTTTTTTACCAAAGGACCTTCAAATCTTTGAAGGTTCTCTGTAAATGAAATGCTTCACTGGTGTACTGTATATAAACAGAATAAAATCTTGAATGTTAGAACACACCTGGAATAGTCTGGTTCTGTTGATTCATTGTAAGGATGTGCATTGTCTGTTCATTTTTGAGTGTTTGCATTTCTCTTTGAGATAGCGTGTGTGCGTGTGTGTGTGTTTGTGTGTGTTTGTGTGTGTGTGCCTGTGTACGTCTATATTGTGTGAGGAGTGGACATCATGTACACATGAGCGGGACCAGGCCTAGTAATTGAATCAATCAAATATATGTGGTATTCAATGCGCTGCTAGAGGACACAAAAATACAGTAGCTGCCATATAAAATGTGCTAATAAAGTAGGCTTGGGCGTCCTGTTTGTACCAGTATGACCAACACAACCACGTTGGCTGACTTGCGATAAATGCTGATGTGTGTAAGTGTGTGTGTGTGTGCACGAGTGGCTAACCCCCACCCACCTTAACCAGGGTCACATGGTGGTTGTGCTGGACTGTGATTGAAGGCTCGTTTCCATGGTGATAAACCAGCCGGTAATATGTCTAAGCACAGCCTGGATTACTCTTGCAACAGATGGCCTGCTGCATTGCGTCACTTCCTGATGCACGCGCAAATATACCACACACACACACACACACACACACACACACACACACACAAATACACAACATTCTTTATCAGATTCATTATCTCATCATTATTGTCCGTTTAGTCTTCAACATTTCCATAAGCATTAATATTTGTAATAAAAGCATCTTCAGATTATAGATTCCTCTCCTTTTGCACACCAATATAGAATCCCAGCCAATGGCCACAGTTAGGTGACTATATGCTGCCAAGGGCATTGCCATCCCCACCCTCATATGCAGCTCTCTCCTTGTTATGAGAACATCTGAAGCCAAGCAAGTCCCCGTTTCATTATCCTCTCCCTTCCACATCAATCTTCTCCATAACCAGGAGGTCATTACACGGAGTCATCATCAGCCCCACTCTGTTAGCGTCATCTTTCATCAGCTAACACCCTTAGTAAAGGGTGCACGTCCTTAGTTCACGGGTTAGTGCGCCTGAAACTCATCACGCAATACATGTGTGCAGAAACGTCATTTGTTTGAGTATGACTCAAACACTACATCAAATATGTACAGTATACACTACCTTCCCCCTGTGTGCTATTCAAAGATAAAAATGTAATGGTAAAAACACATCAACCCAGTATGTTTAGAAGTGAGAGCCTATAAATATAAGGGGATGAGTAATGAGGAATACAACACACTCGTCTGGGTTTCAAACCAAAACAACCAAAATGTGTTTGCTATATTACCATGTAAACTGAGGAGTGTGTTTTGAGGTGTGTTCTCGCTGTATGCATAGTGCATATGTGCTTATCATTGTTCACGTGTATGGACCCGTATTTGGCTTTTAATGAAGGGTACACTTTTTAATTCACACAGACGCAAATACACAGTTCTGTGCTTGCTCAGAGCATGTCATGCAGCCTACAGGCTGGGAGGCCTCCAGCAGTGTTTAGGAAGGGAAAGAGAAGGAGTAGAGGGCAACAGCTAGGAGAAACAGAGGGGGGAGAAGTAGAAAAAAGAACAGGAGGAGGTACAGCGGGCATGAGAAAGTGAGGAAGGAAAGAAAGAAGGGTCTATACTGATTCACCAAGATTAACAGATATCACGGCGGAGATGCGGAGTGGTGGAGGCCAAACGGTGCGGGCCGTCAGACCATGCTTGCTGTTCTGCCTGGCTGCCTGGCTCTGTCTGCAGGGAGCTGAGATGATAGAGGGCAGGGGACGGTGTTGGGAAAGCAGGGATGGGGGTAGGAAGACCAGGACAAGGATGAAGATGAGCGTGCACTGCCATATAAGAGCAAGAAGCATGGATGGATCTAGAATGATTGCATCTAGACTAGACTTCAGGAATCACTGGAATAGAGAGAGAGAAAGAGAGAGAGAGAGAGGAGAGAGAGGAGAGAGAGAGAGAGAGAGAGAGAGAGAGAGAGCAAGGGAGAGAGAGTGTGAGGATAGAGACGTGGGGGTCACAGAGGACGATAAGCGAGGACATGCAAACCAAACAAAGGTTGTGTTCCGAGACTAAGTGGATGAGATGAATGGAGCAAAGTGAAGCAGTGGCCGGTTGAACAAAGCTCAAGCATATATAAATAAACAAATGTACAGGTAGAAGGAAAGTGAAGTTTAGAGAGAGAGAAGCCAGCAGAAGGAAAGAGAGAAAATCATATCATAAAGAATTTAGAGAAACACAAAAAAAAAAACAAGGAAGCGACCAACGAACGGGAATGAAAGAAGAGGAGTCAAAAAGAGAAACGAGAGGGGAGAGACTAGGAGGAGAATCGTGTCCAAGTGATTGTGAGACGGCGAGGCAGTCGCTCAGGGCAGGGTGAGAGGAAGTCATGCGGGCTCTAACAGGAAGGAGCAGGGCTCAGCGGCAAGTGCCAATCCAACACCAATCCTCCCAGGCACCCTCTTTGACCGCACAGCACGTACGCATATAACATACAATACATCACACTCAAGCATAAATGGCTTGATAACTGACACTCTTCATAACTTCTGGAATGCTATCATTGCATATACGTCCCACAGCATAGCTGAAACATTGATGTTCTTACAGCATGTTACACCATCTGGCCACACAGATAAACACCTAAACCAACCATCTCCTAGATTTAAAACAGCACATAGTATTACATTAATAGCATTACATTTCACTTTAAAATGAGATGATTCTTTATTCATGCCTGTATACATTATTAAAGCAATATGCTACAGTAGGCTGAGAATAAGATTCTCTTTCGGATATTTATATATGTCATTATTTCTGCATTAAGACACATCACTCTTATTTTTGTTCATGTTTTTTGTGAGTTGAAGAACAAAAAAAGTTGATTTCGCTCAGATTTGTTCACAATTTTGTTAGAATTTACGCAAGTGAGCACTCAAGATAAATATGTGTAGCGTCATCACACTACACAATGCCACAGATGTCATACTTTCTGAGCAATCGGACAATTGGCATGCTGTGTCAATTGTCCACCAGCATGCCAGTCATTTTTGAAGATAAAACATTTTAATTTTAGAGTGATCTTTTATTCTAGTCCAAAACACAACTGTGTAGTAATCATGCTGTTTAATGAGAATACCAGTATTGATATGGCACACATGTCAAGGTCAGGTTTAACAGAAATGTAGTTAATAAAAAAATAGTGTGCATTAAAACGAACCTTAGATATTTTATGTTTAGGTAAACGCTTCCCAGGAAAAATGTGAGCAAAAACAAAAGTGTGTTATTTATTTATGTGTAAATTCAACTTATAAAGATATAAATATAGAAATCTGTCTAATTATTTTAATGGCTTAGTTGGTGGTCTACTTTAAAACATGGCTCATAGGCCGCTCTACACATTATTGTTGGACCGACAACAAAATATTTTCTACCATATGTGATAGTGTACATACTGTACTGTATGTTTACACCTGTGTATCCCCATGTCTGCGCATGTTCTTAAGAGAGGCAGTAATGCCTCCTTCATAGTATTATGCTTTCCCAAACAGCTGTGAAGACAAACGCAAAGATTTTCACAGAATCTTCAATTGTCCCGCAATGTTCTGCAGGGTGATGTGTTTGATGAAAACCATTTCCCTGGCACAACCACAACACCAGCTTCCAAGAACTTTTCCCAGTGCCATATCCCTCAGCTTACCCTAAACAAAGTGGCAAGCGCTAGACATGTTGCTTTAGGACATGGATTGGATTAAAGCCCCCTAATGATCTGTTGTGGTTGAGAATTACATAAGGAGAGTTTGTCCTAATTGCTCCTGTCAGAATGATAAATTATATGGGTCAGGACCAGGCAGGAGTTTGCAAGATGCCATGAAATGATATCAAGAATATATATATATAATTCATAGTTAGTTCTTAGTAAAAACAAAAGAAAAAAGAAACATCTAAAAATGTATAGGCATATACAGTGCTGTTTGGTGGTTCATACATTTTTACATGCAGTGGTGAAAAGATAGTGGGAGGCAATTATGTATGCATGCTGTTCAAGTATAGTATACTGTTACAGTACTTAACATAAGGCAACTTAAATACATGTGTTTTTGGAGCAATGGTGTATGCATGCTGTACATGTATAGTATACTGTTACATTATTTAACATAAGGTAACTTAAATACATGTGTTTTTGTAGATTATTGCTGTTATTTTTTGTGTTTGTTATAATCAGCTTGTCTGATGTTCTCTCTCTCTCTCTCTCTCTCTCTCTCTCTCTCTCTCTCTCTCTCTCTCTCTCTCTAAGAGCTTAACATACATAGTGTAATGGTCCTGTAAAATAGCCCCTGGGTATCCCTCTGTCCTTGGATATTATTAAGCACAACTTTGCTTCTATAGTCGATTTAATACATGTATTTCAACAAATTGAATATTTTCAAATGCTCAGATAAATAATATTTAGGTTATATGATGAGAGATGGTCTAGCACAAAATCACACATTTCTGACTTCCTCATTTTGAGAAGTAGCAGCTCTATGAAAGTTGTTAAATAATGAATTCAGACATTTCTAAAAGTAGAGGGCAGTACGAGGACACAGACATTTTAGGAGTAGTCTACACAGAACCTTGAATAAACAGAAATAACAGAACCACAAATAAATAAACACAGATAGCTGATTGAGACGTAACTACTGTAACAGAAAATCACACATGGTAACGCACACAGCACCAACAGCACCTGGGCAGGCTGACAAGGCACACAATAATAACTATAACAAAACACAGGAAAGCAAAGTAGACAGGCAGGCTTGCTCAGCCCAAGGTTTAAAATGTGTAAAGAACAAACATAAAAAATGGGAGTTTGCTTATGCCTTCTTCAGGATGTAATTAGAGTTGCTCTAATTGATAATTGAGCGAATTGACACTAACCCTAACCCTGTTTCCTGTACACTATATAAAAGAGTATGCACACACAGTAAGTACAGCTTGTATGCAGCAATGTTTGACATCCCCTTTACACTGTGTGATTCCACATCTGCTGGCCTGCCAACCTCATCTGGATCACTGGAGCATTTTGGTGGCCATCAGCAAGGACAATGCAGCTAATGTAAGTCAGGACCGCTGGGTGTGTTTTGTATGTGTATGTGGGTGTGAGTAAGCATGTGCATTTGTAAAACCTAAAATATCAGTGCATGTACATGTCTTACGTGGTAATCTTGTTATAATCTCTATTCATAATATTGTATTATCATACATTTTTAATACATTAAAACATACATTAAAACATTTAATTTAGATTAACATTTTAACGTATCATGAATTAGTAAGAGGCTTTTAAGACAGACTTCCAGGCTCAGTTCTGTGTAGCTGTGCTCATTGTTTTGTGGATGCGTGGGCAGATTTATTTACACTAAGTCCAAATCAATACATGCAATTACATGCCTAGACACTATAGATTTGACATAATGTGTATAATGCATCATGTAGCTGTAAAACCCTGTGTGCCCATGCTCACACATTATGTGAACACACACATGAGGTTCTGTTAATAAAAGGTTTAGGCCTGCTGCAGTTAGTTCTGGGAACACTCATCAGCACAAAAGGTGTAATCCCACAGGTAGAGCACAATTACCAAATCAATCACAAGGTCAGTGACAAAGAGGCCAACAGGCAGCGCTGTGACAGTTTTTCTAATGTTTCTAATGTTACGTACTGTATATCTGACGCCAGCAAAATGGTACTCATTCACAATATTCTACTACAGTGTACGTTAAATCATTATCAGGCACTGCACTGTAGGGTCATATCACTCACACAGGGTGATAGCTAAAGCTGGAATGATGAAGAGTGTGGCGGAAAAATAAATTGGAAAGGTGAGAAAAAAAGTTTTTGATTGTTTTTACCAAGCGGGTCCAGGCCCAGGGGGTTTTTCATTTCCAACAGCTGTAGGGAAATAAGCCTGTCCCACATGCTCATTAAATCTGAAAAAAAAAAACATAAAAGAAAAGAAAAAAGAAACATAGGGCAACCATTAAAAAAATTAATTGACCAGACATGATTACACACACAGGTGGGTGGTGACGAGGGACAGACAGACAGGACAGACAGGCAGGAGATGAGCGCAGCATGGAAGGGCAGTGTGGGGCTGCATACAAATGTACCTGCCTGCAGGTGCTCACATAACAAGATGTGTAAAGAGCACCATAGCCTATAATGCATGAGCCTGATTAGCTTTCAGCCGCCATACAGAGGCTGTGATGGCACCCATGGATGGAGCATAGAGAGAGAGAGAGAGAGAGAGAGAGAGAGAGAGAGAGAGAGAGAGAGAGAGAGAGAGAGAGAGAGAGAGAGAGAGAGCAAGAGAGAGAGAGAGGCAGCGAAGTGTTTCCTTTAGCTGTTATGCAGAATATAGAGTGATAATGCTGTCATATAACTGTTATACTCAGATTATATCTGTATTGGAATAAAATATGTATTTTCTTTTGTCAGTAGAGTGACGCTGGCATGTTGAGATTACCGTTTAGTCATTGTATAGGCACCAGGCTAAATAAAGTATCTTATTAATGATAGCTTAGTGGCCTATACCGGCTTAATCATCCTTGTAGGGCACTTTGGTGATATAGGTCTGATTTTATGGTGAGGTCTGATTATGGCAAGGTACTCAGGTGGTTGACTGTTAATGCTGCTGTTACTGGTTTTGTTGGTGTGTGTCTTTCTGACGAGTGTTGTCATGGTAATGGGGTAATGAATTTATTGAAGGACTAATACACATGTTTCTTACAGTAGCTAAGCATCCATGAATAATGTGTCTAATTTACCGGCTATTTAACATGTTTAATTGAAGTGCCTTTGGTTAAAAATGTCTTCTAAATGATTTTTTTGTATAAAGGTAATTTGTCTTAATGAAAGTGGTCATTAGTCCATTTATCTGACTTTTAAAAAAGTAACCTAAATTTAATAGATTACAGTACATTTAGGTGCAAATAAGTGTTGAAGGAAGGCAAAAATTAAGGCAGCTAACTGTGGGCTAGAGACTGCAAGGTGCTATGTCGGTGCTACTTTACAACTGATTGGCTAGCAAGAATACAATCGTAGCTTTTTGATTGACATTCATGATTGGACATTTATCTCTCCCATCGTTTTATCTCTCTGTCTCTCTCCTTCTCATATACCCATAGAACTATAGACGCATGCAGTCATGTGAGAGTGTGTGTGTGTGTGTGTGTGTGTGTGTGTGTGTGTGTGTGCGTGCCACTGCTTAAAGGACTCAGCTTTCTGCTGACAACAGCAGAGAGAGTGAAATTAGAGAGACGCATGAGAGGACATGGAAATTCATGAGAAGAATTTATAGAAAAATTAGTTTTTACTCCCATTTTTCATGAGTTGAATTAAAATGTCTTTGATGCACACACAATGTTTATTTCTCTCAAATGGATTAGCAGTTTTATCTTGAAAAATGTATTGTGTTCTGAGGCCGGTTGGATGTACTGACAAAATCTCTGACATGATGTTGAAGACATCTTAGGGTATTGAAATCATCATTCAATGTATTACTATTGCATATTATTGTTATGCCACTGTAGCTGACACTCAAGAACCTCTGGATGAAGAGCCCTTGGGATTCTAAAAGAATGCGTACCACGGTTGCTGTCTATTCTAAAAGATAGAGACAGAAAGTCAGGGAGAAACATGAACATCTCAATGGACTCTATTCATGATTAAAGTCAGTTACAGTACATGGAAATGCATTGTGTGTGTGTGTGTGTGTGTGTGTGTGTGTGTGCATGTGTGTGTGCGTGTGTGCATGTGTGCGTGCATGTGTGCATGTGTGTGTGTGTGTGTGTGTGTGTGCATGCAGATTACATAGCGTGCAAGTGATCTGACCAGAGTGCTGAATGAGCATTAGAGACTATCATTTGCAGAATCTTGTAATCTCTGAAGGCATTCAAAGTCTAAATAGTTACTGGTAACACATCACTAAAGATGCTCTGATATAAGAGATATAAGAGAGAAAACTGACCTTAAACAAACCTAGCAGGATTGGTATAGTGGGTCACAGTATGTATGGTGTGTTATTGCATCAGTGTGAACACAAAACAGGTGAAATATTAGACCCTTATAACCTAGATCAGATGTATGTGTGTGTCAAAGAAGACAATTCTTTGTTGACACCTGCTTTATAAGTGCTGGAGCCCAGGGAGCAGCAAATAGGAGGCCTGACACTGATTATCGCCTCCTTATGAAACTGAAGAAATGCAATGATAAATGCATGACATCGTGTAGCTCGTGTAGTCTCATATTCCATATTGTATCAGCATTGCATTTCTGCAGAAAGCAGGTGTCTGAATCAATTTGTGTTCACTAACATGTTGAAAGTAAGGGTATGGCGTAAAATGTATGTAATGTAATGGTTTTACAAATGATTCTGCCTATTGGATATGGTTCACTGCTTGTTGGCAATGGCAACCATCTCACAAATGTACTATCCAATAATTTACAGTATAATGCTGTTTTATTATAAAACAGTTTCTACAATGCCCATTAAGACTATTAAGAGTAAAAACAACCATACGGATGCAGGAATGCTTGAAACACATTGAACGTTGCCATGGATGATCAGTATATAATAGATCATATTTTCAGACAATTGATGTAACTAATAATTATCATTAGATAGTCAATCCAAACTGGCATATAAAAGGTTAAGAAAGCTTTTAATTTCTACATGCAGAATCATGAGGATTGTAATGGAAAAGTCTAGTAAGAGATCATTAATCTTTTTGCAGTAGACTATGTTCAGGGCTAAAGCTTCTGATAATAATGAGTCCTCAATCATTTCTATGCTCCTTCTGACCTTCATTCATCATTACATTGATGACATTAAACATGGCTAAACATCAACCAACCAGTCAGTAAAATAATTGCTTGGAGGATTCCATTGTATGGAGCCTTTTCAAACCTCAGATTTTCAGATTGTGTATCCTGCTACTGCTACCACCAGATAAGATAAGATGAAACCAAGCATCTCACCTGCCTCTCCTTATGTACCACTCATCCTGCAACAGAGAACAGACGAAGTGAGAATGTTCTAATTTTCCTGACCAACTGGTGTAGTAGTGTAGGTGAAACCGGGGTTGGTTGTCACAGAGCTTATTATAGCCAAACTAGGGGGCGCTGTGTAACATGTTTCTTATCAAATGCGTGACCTCTTTGTATGAGGGAATTTATATTGTCAGTATGTATAGAGAGCTAACTATCTTGGTGTGAGGGAATAATTTCACATTTAGATGTGTAGAGTAAATATATACTTTTATATAAAATTCCTTCTGTAGCTTTGTACATTTAGTGTCTCTCTATTTAGTAACCTGTGTTTAAGAATGAATTTGAATAGCTATAGTTTCAGTATATTTATAAAATGCTAGGTCAAATCATGTGGTTGTTAGCTAAACATTTATCTCAACAGTTCAGATGGGGCTGGTTGTCACACTGGTATGGCATATCAGTGGAATCTTTTCAAAGTATAATAACCCTTTGCTTAATTTTTGTTGGTAGAAAAAATTGTAAGCAACTTTAAAAGAAAGTAGTAGAAAGTTTAAAAGTATGACAACCATCCTCGGTCTCCCCTACATTTCTGAAGTGTGCCTTATCAAACTCACAGAGAACGGAGTTTGAAACATTGTGCCCAGCAAGGCCCAAACACTATTTTAGCGGATGGGTGGGCTTTATAGTAGAAAATGCGTCCCCTCCAATGTCAAACATACTCCTACGCCCTTGGTGCCTGTTATATTTTATTTTATTTGACACATGTCAGATGGGTAAGGTTTTGACCTATTCGTTTTCATAAATATAAGGCAGGGATTGAACTAACAAGTAGACATAAGTAGTTCTAACACAAAATAAAGGGCCACAGGCTGGCTATATTTCCTCCATCTTATGGAAGCTTGACATATTCAGGCATGCAGTAGTTTCACTTGCACACTTTCATAATAATAGGCCTATGCATATAAAAATAAATTATGTATAAATATACAGTAGCACTTCCATCTACTTTCTACACAGTAAGACACTGTCAATGTCAACAGAACAGGCATTGAGCGACATCATGTGGAGACAATAAGAACAACATGCAGACTATTGGAAAGCGTTGCTTCCTGTTCAGCGCATCATGGCGGCTCCCTTGTTGGTATGTGTCAAATAACCTTCCTACTGTAGTTAATGATGATGTGATCGGCTTTTCTGTGGCATTATGTGTAAATTATGAATTGTATATAATAAGAAATATGATGCTGTTTTTATTACTAATATAGCCTATAGAACGTCTAGCAGGTAACAAAAAATCGATCTGTATGATGTCCACGACAGTCTTGCATAGCTTTGGCAACTACCATAGGAAGATATGATCCACGATTAGCCTACTTCAGTGAGTGGCTTACTTACGGTACCGTACCGGTATAATGAACGGTATTAAGCCGAGGAATCTAACAACTGTAAACCGTGTTTTTGTAGTTTCCTTAAAGCAAATGAAGGGATTTAGATATGAGTGAACCAGTGAGCAGTTAAGAGGTCATTAATGTAGGTGCACGCCATCGGGTCATCGTATTGTCCTTTGTCAGCGATGCTGGAAGCAGTCACCTCTCCTGATGGTTGCTAGGCGACCATGGAGTTCCAGCCCTGGGACTCTACCTCTGTACAGAAGACTTCTCTTGTCTCTGACTCAACGCTTCTATGACATTGAGATGCTCCTCGACTGGACTTCTAAACTCAAGACCAGCAGATTGAATAAGAAGAATGCGTAAGCACATACCATCACTATTTACTGTAGCAAACCTTTGATTGCATACCTGCTGATAGTAAGATAAATTAATAATTGTAATTAAGTAGCACCATGTAAGTGTGTCATTGAGTGTTGTTTTTGAACCCTGTTCTCACATTCACCTTTTCCCACTTTTTACAGATATTACAGATACACACACAACCAATATGGAGAAAACATTGCAACAGCCTTCTATGTATTGAATATGAAGGGAGGATTTAGGTGTGTACAGCTACTGCTGTTATATTTGAGTACATCTACTTTATATGTACTGTGTAATATGAAGATAACATTAGATACCAATTATTTAATATCCCTATCTCTATAATAGTTGTACATTAGCCTAGATCTGAGATGCTCTATTGTTACCCTCAGATTCTCTGGCCAGCAAGAATGGTTCCGGTCAGACCAGAGGGGGAAGTTCAACTGGGACTTCCTCAACCACAGAGAGAAAACCCTAGAGGAAATAGACATGAGTCATTCTGCCATTAACTACACTGGAGTGGGCAACCTTGGTACTTTACACCAGCTCTGACATTTATCTCTCTGCTGACTTTATTGTTTTCTATACATGTATTTCCCCCCCTATATCCATAGCTTTCACAGCCCTCCTGTGTGCAATGAGATACCTTTTTAGTAGATATTATTTACCAATACCAAGCCCTGCCCCCTTAGTTAATGTAACTAGGTTGAACCAGAGCCATGTAGAAGTTAGAAATTTTCAACAGTCACATGGTTCATGTAGATGCAAAACCATTCCAGGAAGTGCTTGGTGGGGAATTTGAACAATACATACTGATACAATTTGGCAAACGTTGGCAATTAGTAGTCAATAAATGCATCAATTTAAATGTAAAATATAAATTATAGGGTACTTTTAGTATTTGTGGCTAACTGTTTTGAGATTCCACGACCAGCCATTGCTGTGATAAAATGATCCATTTGAGTGAACGGAGTTGATGCAACTCTCTTCTACATGGCTCTCTAGGTTGGAGAAAACAGCATAGTAGGCTGTAACAGGAAAACAGACAGTTGATGTTCACTTCTGTCAGATTTTAAACTTGCACAACTGTTATTGGAGGACAAGGTGAAAATGGGCGGGGCTTGGGATCGATTGCTCTCCTTGATTGTACAGACTTAAGATAAGTAAATTATTTCCTCAGTGGGACATCCGTTGCGTACTCTGTCGATGCGGGGCTGTCCTGAGCTGGACGACTGGGCCCTGGCCAGACTCCACATGTTCCAGGACACTCTGGAGGAACTGGACATCTCGCACTGCCCCCTTATTTCCACCAGGGGGCTGGCAGCACTGCGGAATCTCAAGTACTTTCCACACACACCATTCTCATGCTGTGTTTATTGCATAATCTGTAGTACTGTTTGTCCTCCTTTTACTGGGAAGCACTTTGTGACCCATGTCTGTGAAAGGTGCTATATAAATAAAATGTACTTACTTACTATCCTCATACCTAGTTGATTATTATGAATACGCTATCACGTGTTCTTATTTTCTCTGTGTGCATCGTGCACTCTAGGGGACTGCGGCGTTTGGACGTGTCAGCCCTGCCCAGGATGGTACATCCTGGTCTAGTCGTCATCTTATTGGAGGAGATGCTGCCACACTGCCAGGTCACAGCTACTGGGTACAGCTTCAGAGAGCAGGAGCAGGAGGAGACACAGAGGCAGGGGCAGAGGTAGGGTATGGAGAGGGGCATTAGAAAGCCACTGTCAAGAAGAAGAGGAGGAGAGAGCAGAGCATATAACTTAGCATTATGCTGAAACTATTTTTGTGGCGCAACCCATTCAGTTTTAGTAGTACATCGACTACAATTTCTAATCCTATTTACGTTCGAACTAGGCAAAGATGGAACTTAATTTACGTTAAACTGGTGCATCCAGCAAAGCACAATAAGGTGCTAGTTCAAAACAATGTACTTAGGACGTATGGTTTAATGTACAGTTTACACCTGCGCAAGTTACAAGCAAACTTGCTCTCAGCTGGTGCAACCGACCCCAGTGGTTATGGAAAGGAGTTTAAGAGTGGACCTTAATAAAATACTTCTTCCAAACATTTGCACGTGGAGGAAACTTTTTTTGGAGTGGATTTGGAGTGAAAGTCTACACACAGCTAAAGTATGTGGGCACAGACATGTATACATGCTGTCTGATTCTCATACGTGTCAAAAAGGATACTTGAAGAGGGATTAGTGCTTGTGTGTAGGCGTGCTTGTTACTATTCATGTATGTAGCCTACTGTATTATATCGTGATAAAATGTAAATATAATTGTAATTAATGTGTAAATGCAAAATAAAGATTTGACAATACATTTGTTGTTGGTATACCTGCATTTATAATGATGCACAGTCTGATCTCCTTTGATACATTTAAATCTTGAATGAAAAGCTTGGAATTAGATTTTTTTTTAGTTTAGTTTGTTTTAAATCTCGTATCAATTTCATTTTTGGTGTTAATATTTTATTGTTTTAAATGTACACCCTAGTCCTCATCAAACTACTGGAGCTTTACTGCTATTTTGGCCAGGTCTCTTGAAAAATAGGGTTTTCATCTCAATGTGATCACCTGGTTAAATAAAGGTAAAATAAAACATTGTACGTAATTGTATTAGGCAAGGAAACTCGTACAGCAATGTCACTTTTGAGATTATCCAGGGGTAATCCCAGGTGAGCCTATATGTACTGCCATGTCCCAGGTGATCCTATATGTTACTGACATACCCAAGCATGTGTGGAGGAGAGACCTACTCAAATTTGACTGGTAATGGAGAATACGCAACTGCTTTGTATGTACCGTAGTGATACTTTTTACATGTTAACAGACCTTTGATGAAAATGCAATTGTAGTACTGCTAGGTAACTGCTTAACTGGGGTTACAGAATACTATATTTTATATATTATGGAAAATAAATGTGTCCACAAAGGATAAATACTAAGACTAATAATATTACCCTACAGAATAATGTATGTGGTAGGCCTACATCGTAAATAGTGATCCCGGGATAACATCCCGCGGAACGTTTCACCCCATGGAAAGTATACCGTAGCAAACACGGACTACTTTGGTGACGGACAACAACAATCTCTTTGGGAAAAAGCAAGTCTATTTGAGAATAAACAAAAATAACGAATAAATGTCTGAAACATCAGGTATGACGTCTTTTTTTGTCATGCATCTGCAACGGTACTTTTAACAATCTGACAGGCTTCCTGAATTATTGTTGCCAGTGTCTCATTAGCTAACGTTACCGTACCTTTTGGATTACATGTACGGTAGAAAAAATAAACAATTATATTGTGCATTGTAGAACCTAAAAAGAAAGAAGAGGAGGACTTAACACCCGCTGCAGAGGTATAGATATGAGAATGTTATTAATACATTAGCGGGAAGGTGGTATAATATGTGCAGCTTGCACAGCTAGCTAGCTGTCAAGTCAAAGCAAAAGCAAATTGTGTATTTGTATACCTTTGGTCTAAGTAATCAGTGAATAACATGAATCCAGTCCCAGTGGTTTTAATGCGCACAGCTGCTGATATCAAATAGTTTTCATATTATCCATTATTAATGTATTCTTATATTATAGGATAAATCTGAAGACAGCAGCGAAGAAGAGGCTTCGGGAGATACACAGAGTATGCTACGTGGCAACATCTAAAGTCCACATCTTAAAGAACACAATTTTACACTATTCAAATATTCCACACACTTCTATTGCGATTGCTAAATTCAAATTGAGGCACATCTTGTATTTATGATCTGGATCATAAATAATATAGATCTAGATCTAGATTGGTATTGCAGCAAAACCATATTTCTTGCCCAATTATAACCATCCCCTCTGTTCCCTTTAGTGGATTTTCTGCGCAACCTGTTTTCTAGCACCCTAGGCCTAGGGTCATCAGAAAAGGTTTTGGATGAACTCACTCTGGAAGGCGTGGCACGATATATACTGAGTGGCAAATGTGAGTTTGTACTTGTTATGTATAGGCAGACATGTATTGTTTGCTAGCTACAGTATACCAATGTGTAATGCAGATTAATTGATATGATGCTCTGCTCTATACAGGTACAAATATAATCTGCATGGTGGGGGCAGGGATTTCCACATGTGAGTATATCTGAATATAATGAGATATTAAAACATATGTGATTATTTGATTTAGCTATTGGTCTGACTTTTCATCTCACTGCCACCCACAGCTGCTGGAATCCCTGATTTCCGCTCTCCAGGGACTGGACTCTATGCCAATTTACAGAAATACAACCTACCTTACCCAGAGGCCATCTTCCAGATAGACTATTTCCAGGTCTGTTGAACATTTAACTAGAGTCATATTTAGGCAATATTAGTGCTGGGCAGTAGCTATTATATAATAATTTGTCATGTTTGCATTTCATCAATTTCATGCCAACCATTAAAGGTATATGGTGTTTTTAATAAAACACATACAGTATTGTTTATGTGTATATTTGTGTTACTGTTACTAAAATCCTTCTCATTTAAACTTCCCCCCCCCCCATCTGTTTTCCCCAGAAAAATCCGGAACCATTCTTTGCCCTGGCTAGGGAACTTTATCCAGGACAATTTAAGGTGCACGTGTATTTTTTCTGCACATTACCCTCAAATCAAAAATACAGTTACTTCATAATGTGTAGTACTGCTGTTAATTATTAATTTAAATAATAATAAATATTATATATTTTTAAAGTTGTTTTATAATAATACATACATAATTTTGCTGTATTTTAGTGGTGCAACTAATGACCTGTACTTTTTTAATTGGTGGTGCATTGATAAACACTCTTTTTGTCCCCTTTTTTAGCCAACAGTTTGTCACTATTTCATTAAGCTGCTGAAGGACAAGGGCCTTCTGAGGCGCTGCTACACACAGGTGAAACAAATAGCAAGACTGTAACCACATATTTGGGCAAACAGATATTATTATTACTGTGCTATTATTAATATTATTTTATATTTTTGGTTGATAGAATAATTGGCAAAATACACATATTATATATTCTATTATATCCATTTCTTTAAAATCATAGGCATCTGCTATTTTTGAACCAGTTATTTGATTGATATAAAGCAGAATATTCTGTTGGCAAATTTGATGCATGGCTACCGGTGCATTTAATTTATTAACGATTATTATTCAAACCTTGTTCAAATTGTTTTGTGTTATCATTATTTCAGACAGTGCTAACTACGGCATGTCTGTCTGCTGCAGAATAGCACAGTGAAGTCCATCATTTGTGGGACAGTTATAGTGGATCATTGCCCTCATTGGCATTACAGCCATGTGTAAAAGTCTCACATGGACTCGCATACATAGAAAACAGTGCTCAGCCTTTTATGTACTCTGCATGTATGTTCGATAATACAGAATATTGACACCCTGGAACGGGTGGCCGGACTTCAAGGAGAGGACCTGATTGAAGCCCACGGGACATTCTACAGTTCCCACTGTGTAAGCTTCAGTTGCCGTAAAGAGTACAACCTTGACTGGATGAAAGGTGTGTGTCCATGGCTGTGTAACCATCTACAATCTCTTTGAACAATATCATTTGGGATTAGGATTATGTGAGTGTTGAATATTTTATCCCTGCAGAGAAGATCTTCTCTGATGAAACCCCTAGATGTGACAAGTGTAGCAGTCTGGTGAAGCCAGGTTAGTGTGATCTCTGTCTGGTCTCTGTCTGGTCTCTGTCTGGTCTCTGTCTGTGTCTTTAATTTAATGTTACCTAATTGTTTCATTGTAGTTGCTATGTGTTGATATTAGTCATAACATTATTGTCCCTTTCCATTTTTAGCAGACAATTTTATCAGATTGCATCATATCTTCCACTAATCTATTTTGTCATGACTAGGCTATAAAATGTTTAGTTATACCTTTTCCCATACATTTGATCTGTTTTTGTATTATCTCTCTTAATCTAGACATTGTGTTCTTTGGAGAGAAACTACCTGTCCGATTTTTCTCTTCAATCAAGTCGGTAAGTTGGTAGGGCTAGTGTACAAACATTTCTTCGTATTTGGAGGGGAAGTGGTGTATATCATCGTGTTACAGAAATAAACTGCTTTCAGTTTTGTGTCATTGTCTCTCAGTATTATGTTTGGTATCAACCTTTCATAGTAGCTCTTGTTCCAGTGAAGTGGACACACACACACGTTTCCTTTTTTAACTTAATTCTTAGTGTATATTTGATGCCAGATCCACAAATCCTTTATTGGTTTTACATGCACACAAATGAGTAATTAGCAATGATTAATCTCTCTCTCTCTCATTCTCTCTCTCTCTCTCTCTCTCTCTCTCTCTCTCTCTCTCTCTCTGTCTCTGTCAGGACTTTCCTCGTTGTGATCTTCTTATCGTCATGGGAACGTCCCTGCAGGTTCAGCCCTTTGCTGGACTTGTTAGCAGGTGCTAGACATCATAATTTATGTGTAAATTAAATAATTTGTCAGACTACTGAGGCTAACATTTCCTCTACTATGTATCAATAGAGCCACCATCCCCATTGCTGTGGTATTTTTATTTCCTTTATAGTAAAGTAATGTATTTATATTATATGGGATTCCACTCTCCTACCATGGCTATATATATGGTGTGGTCAGTAGCTATAAAAACCTACTGACATACTAACATAGACACAAATTACTTCACAGCCTTTCACTTTCATAGAAACTGTACATCTATCTCTCTATATCTCACCTGTGTGTGCGTGTGTAATTTAGGGTTTCTAAAAGCTGCCCTAGATTACTCATTAACATGGAGAAGGCAGGAGAGGTAACACACTACTGATACCATAAAACAACCTTGTATTGCATTATTTCCTCTCCTGTGTGATGCTCTCCAACACCTGCGCTATTTTTGTTTAATTAGGCTGACTCACTACTTGGGATGTTAGGCTTTGGAGGTGGGATGGACTTTGATTCTGACAAGGCTTACAGGTATGAGACCGGTCATGCCTTCCTTTCATGAACTTAAAAGTAGGTTAAGTGATGCTGGAGAAATACTGTTGATATCAAAACTCATGCATTACCAAGGCTGGGTTAGTGTTGTGTGTTGGGCTACTTTGTTTGTGTTCCCATTTAAAGATCCAGGGCTTAAAGTAACACCAGATTTATTTTCAGCACGCTCATAGAACATGCACACCTTGACGAGATATTCACTGAATATGTGTATTATATTACAAATGCTTACCCTACCTTTAAACCACACCTAGCAATACACCAATGTCTTTTCCATAGCCACGATGATAAAGTTATAAGTATGTGCGTTTGTGTGTCTCTTCAGAGATGTAGCCCACCTCAGTACATGTGACGAAGGCTGCCTTGCTCTAGCTGACCTCCTGGGATGGAAGGTGGGCAATTGAAAGCAAATGAAATATAACTATTTGGTTTTTCTTGAATAATTTTGCCAAATATACATTTGGAATGGATTTCCGGTATGCCAGTGAACACAATTACCCATAAGCCTACTACTGTATTTGTTTGGTGAAGTCTGGACACTGGTGGAGCTACCGTGCCCACAAAAGTAGAAAATATGACACTGTGTCCATTACTGTAATGTGCATACGTTTTCATGAGTCATGTGACACACTGCAGGTCACCTGCAAAGATTGCACTCTAAACGTTGATCTGTATCTCGTCTATGGGCATTTCAACACCTTTCCCCCCCCACGCTGTCCTCTTCCTCATTGCTGCTGCCTTCATTCCAGCCGGAGCTGGAGGAGATATTGAGGAAGGAGCACGCTAAGATCGACAGTCAGGATAAAGCCGAGAAAACAGCTGAGAAGAAAGGAGCGACGGCAAAGGCGTGCTCTGCTCCAGCGGCACTAGAGACTAAGAAAGAAGAGTGACCAGCTAGGAAAACCCCTTTCAATGTAACAAGTAAACATGTTGCATCCTATTTGCCTGGGTCTTTTTAATGGGAGATGTAGGTCACCAGGTGTAGAGAGTGCAATTTCAGTGTTCTCCAGAATGGATTGTCTGTGGTACAGAGAGAGAGAGACAAGTCATAGCTTATGTATACTCTTTTTCTTCTGGCATTAGGAAGTGTGTGGACGCCTTGGCTACCGGACGCGGACGCCCCCAACTGTATGAACTCTGAACACTGTTCTGTCCTATTAGTGTTACATGAACTCACATCTCGCTGGAAGATCTACTGCTCCTGAGTCCTCTATGCATGGACAGACCTTACTGCAGTAGAGATGGTGGCATCAGCCCAACTTACGTTGTAACAAGTAATGATGTTATACAAATGTTGACTGTCAAGGTGATGACGTCTGTACTGTTGCAGGTATGCAATTGTAACGCCTGGGAAGCTATGCCCTCTAATTTGTATGCACTGGCTAGGGTATTGTCTGTTTTATAACTTTTTTTTAAATTAATTAATATTCATAGAAAAATCATAACATTAATTTCTTGCTAAAGAGCATGGAGTAAATATATTATAAATTGTGAGGGTATTTTTAACATTTATGATCTGACGATTTTATTTTATTTTATTTTATCTTGGGAGGATTCTTTCCTAACTAGATGTTTTTGAAGTGTAAAAATGTGTTTCATCTTAGAAATGCTCTTTAACATGGGCATGTGTACATATGCCTTGCTACAAATAATCTATTATTTAGCTTGAAACCAAATCCTTATTTTCTTAAATATATTTCCTCAATAGATTTCTGCACTAAAATGCCTGCGGCTGAAGCCAACATATTATGTTTAGGCCCAGGCCTGTCATTAATTTGCCTTTAAGCAATTTCCATTCACAAGTCATCTCAACACTCAGGAAGAGATGTATTGTGCTAATCCATAATTTAAGATAATGCTATGTCTTGGTGGATGTTTGATTTTCATAGGGCTCTGCTGACCTGAAACTGTGCCCTGGGCAGTGCTCATTAAATTAGTAAGTGAGATCATGATGACAGAGGTGACAGGAAACGGTTTTGACAGTAAATGTGTCATCACAGGGGAAGTAAAAATCGTGTCAGATATAAATCAATTTGCCACAGAAATGTAGTGTTGACCATTCATTAAAAACCCCAGTGGTCATATGTTTTGTGAAAGATAACTTAATGAACATTAAAGCTGTACTAATGACATTTGAGTTTATTTTTCTTTTTTACCCCATCCACATGTTTTACCCCAAATTAGTTGACTTATTTGGCGCTATGTCTTGCATGGGAAGCATTTCAAAATAAGTTATCATTGAAATCAAACCAAATGCTAACAAAAACAAAGCTCCTCGTCTTCAATGCCGTTGTTTGATCTCTTGTCATTCTTATCATACTTGTACAAGAGAATAGAAAAAATACTGCAGCTAGTTTTGAAGTTTGTTGTTCCTTCAAGTCAAGATGTTGAGACCTTGGTTAACCACAGGTAAAAGACAAAGAAGGTGGGGGTGGGGGTGGTGGGGGGTGGGGG
>JAODLL010010692.1:14725-30012 GCA_026546735.1 Forbesichthys agassizii | reverse complement strand
GAGGCCTCGGGAAAGACCCAGGACCAGGTGGAGAGATTATATCTCCAAACTGGCCTGGGAACGTCTCGGGATCCCCCGCGACCCGACTCCGGATAAGCGGGAGAAGATGGATGGTAAAAAAAAAAAAAAAAGATATATGTGTTTTGATTGATTTATTAATAATGTAGGTTATGGTGCCACCAATAAAGTAATGCACCACCCTATATGCAAATGTTATAGGCCTACATATAGAAAAATGAAGCAAGTCTATGGACGATTTATCATAACACTTGAGACTGAACGTTCCCTTGTTGACAAAATTCAGCAAATAACAAATACTCAGTGGTGCTGACTAGATGGCTTTGACTGTGTCTTGGCCGTGTTGTCTGCCTCTGCTCAGGTCCATGTCTGTGACTTTGCAGCTGGTCTGAGATGAAGAGGAAGCTCCCCTGGGCCTTAGGCAGATGGTATGGTCTCTGGAGCAGATGTTGACAGCCAGGGCTCACGGCCTGTCTCTGGCCAGCTGTAGTGCACTGTGATACACGGCAAGGCCATGGTTTGGCCCAGTGTGACGCTCACCTGACAACTGCTCCTCACCTTGCTCCAACTGCATGGCCCACAATGCACAATGTAGTGCTGTACTGTGTGGGGCCCCGGGGGTGGGAGGAGCTTTGTGTCACTTCCGTGCACACACACACACCTATAAAATACACAGTCACTTTGAATAAAAGCTAAATGACAGCTTTGTATGAGTGTATTGTCAGCAACAGAAGCAGGTATTTGTGTTAATAGCCTACGCTTATTTTGTATGCCTATTGTTGAATTGGGGAGGCATAGGCCTATGTGTAGTAGACTAGCTGAAAAGGTTTGCAACATATTTGCTCATAAAATAGTTTCACACTCAAACAAAACATAACCACGTTTTGCATTTAGGCTTACAAAGAAGCATATTTATCTAGGCTATACATACTGTAGAGCATACTACCCTTACAGATGGGAGTAGGCTCCCATTGTATTTATTAGTATTGTAATTATTAATAGACCTATTTTGTAACGGTTACCTGGCATTCAATGGGTGGTGAGGTGAGTAGGCCTATAAAGTCAATTGTTATCGGTATTTATTTACGGCCTACTATTTCTCTATGCACCTTTAAACGTCAAAACGTACAATGTGCCCCATACTCGTGCACCATCTAGCGGCTGTAAAGAATACGACCGTATCCGTTAAAGTCCATTTAGGAGAATTACCTTTTCTTCCATGTCTAAAATCGTCCAGACCTGTCCAAAGGTTTTCCAATATTTTTAATAATACGGGTACGGGTTTTATAATAAGGGTTTTATTTGTTTTATTTGTCCAGTCGATGGATGCCAATTTCCTATGCATTGTTTTTCCTATAAACTGACAGGGACAAGCAGTAGGGACGCCAAACGACATCCTTTTGTTTCTGCGATTGCAGACGGCGTTTGTGATTGGTTTTCGTTGCCCCGCTCAAGCGGGCTGACGTGACTAATATCAGAAAGAAAACCCTGCAGGGTGATAAATCGAACTTACCCAACGGCGTTTGATGTGAGGCTACGTCAGTCTTTGAAAGGGGTGTTATCTGGGAGGATCCTGGGTGGTTTCGGTCGTCTGTCATTCCTTGAGCAAGAAGGTGTGATCGAATATTACCTGGCCAGCTTTGCCACTCCTGTATTGTAAGGTCGTCGAATTTCGTTTATTTTAGTACAATAAAACCTGGCTTTCCTTCAGAGGAAAGTGGAGCTTGCATTAAAGGTAGGCTATCAGTACGCCCTCTGCCAGCATGTTGTTGTTTTTAGTCGATTTAGACAACATATTCCACCGTACTGTAGCATGTACATTACATGTACCGTACGTGGTTAGCCTACCATGCTACAAGGCTTGTATTGGTTTGTATTGCTTGATTTGTAGTACACAATTGTTTGTAACAGGTTAGCTCAGTTTGCTATTCATACACACACGGTACACTCTGTAAAGGTTTCTTACACGTCAACCGCTCTTCCATGTGCTGTAATTAAATAAAGGAAATATTGTCTATTTCAAGGTTTGTGTACGGTAGTATAGTAAATGACATCAGGAAGCCACCCCTCTAATCACTGTACCGTAACTGTCTGCTCACCTATACAACGGGTGCTCCTATTGTGGTTACCGTACGGTGCGAGAACTCGTCTTTCCAAGTAATCCTTGTTTGTTTACTGCTATTATGAGCCATAATAGATTAGCATTTAGCACTAATTGAGTCATTCATTTAGTCATTCCTTTTATGTCAGATATTACTCATTGTGGGAAATCATACAGACTAATATTTCGTTGTTTTAGATTTAATTCAAGTCCTAGATATGTTTTACTGCGTGGATAATTTTGCCAGTGTTATAATTTCCTATCATCTTTTTCTAGGATGCTAAGAAAACCCTGAGCTGTGGCTCCAAGATGAGTGTCACATCATGGTTCCTGGTGAGCAGCTCTGGCACACGTCACCGTTTGCCGCGGGAGATGATTTTTGTCGGCAGGGACGATTGCGAGCTAATGCTACAGGTGTGTGTGTGTGAGAGCGTTAATTTTTATAGTGATCATGCACTCTGTTTATACAGCAACCAGCAGGCTGTCAACTGAAACGGGTACTAAAGAGTACATTGGAGGTAGTGGTAACTGACCTCTGTTGAGGCAACTAGTCCATAAATCTGATGGAAACTAGCCATTGTGCTTTGTGTGTTGGTATGTTACCCGGTGACCGTGCCTTTTCAAATAATTACCCCTAGCACTCCAAACACACAAAGTCAAAAAATGCAACCCATCATGGTATATTTCCAATATAAATTGCACTCCCTCTAGTTTTGCCTTCACTCTGTATTTAGACCAGTAAAAAAAAGGGGGCGGGGGGAGATATGTTGCCATAGAAGAGGTTGTTTCTTTTAGTAAGTGTGGTGTGCCTAGAAATGCCTAGCCCACCGCAGATGTTTGCAGCATTCAGAAGCTGTTGTCCACATTCAAGCTTTGCTAGATGCCAGAATAAGTAGGCTAATATGTCCTGTTTACTTTTAAAACTATGGTCAAATATCTGCTTGTTTTATGTGCTTGCAGATTTGGCAGCTGTAATCTCTTTGTTTTTTTTCTCTTTATTCACAACAAACCCACTTAACTATGCAATCCTGTGAGTGTAAAGTTGAATGTCTATAATGTGAGAATCCTTGTGTGCTGGAGATGCAGAGAGTGTAACTGGAGTCATATCCAATGGAATAGTTGAGGCCCTGCTGGAGTTGAATCTTCTTCTGACGTTCCTGAAAAACTGGTCTGTAATCAGCTAGACCATTGAACTCCTACATTAATGGAACTATATTTAACTCATGCAGTTTGTGTGCTGTGCATTGCAACGGCATTGTCAGAGCTCATGGGTAGCAACAGTTTGTCTCTGATAACAGGGGACAGCGTGATGCTCAGAAGTTGTACTGTAGCCTAAGGTTTTGTTGTGACTGTTTTTAAAGGCCCATGATTGCAAAGTGAAGAATTCATGTTTGGCTACTTTGCATGAGGGATCTGATAGCTGTCTATCCCACTTATGTGGCTGGTTGGAAAATCTGCCCATCTATAAATGAACCATAGGACGGAAATTCATTTAGCAAATTGAGATTGGCTGGTGACTTTCATCTCTTTGTTTCTGTGAAGAGGAGCCCTTTACTGGCTAATGAATAAAGCTAGACATAAGGGGCCAGTCGGCTAGCATTGACCATTAAAGTGGTTAATTGCAGGTTGGCACAGTGCAGTGAGGCTTGATCTCTGTAGGCAGTGTTCATAAGATAAGGGACATCATTCTGTATGACTATAAGCTTCTTCACTGTTATTTGTTGTTGTTCCCTTTTGCCCTGCTGAATTTAAGTATTGTAATGTGTATTTAAATGAATGTGGGTGAGTCATATGGTTGAGGTGATAACATTTATTCTACATTGCAGTCCCGCAGCGTGGACAAGCAGCATGCTGTGATCAACTATGACCCCGACACGGATGAACACATGGTGAAGGACCTGGGCAGCCTAAACGGGGTGAGTGAGTCTGCGTGTAGTGTCAGACAACCTGCCTCTGCCCTGAGCCAGAAAGGAGCCAGCCACTCAGTCAGCTCTCTGGAGACTTCACAGTGAAATCCACAGCAGTTCCCTTGAGGCCCAAGGACAAAAGACCCCCTCTCTGTGCCAGAAACAGGAGGACAGTTAGTAGAACAGGAGACATCAGATGGGGGGGTTTTCCTGCTTAGCCTAGAACACTTTTTTTGCCTGTGAAAATACCATTCATTGTTCTCATGGAGTTTCTTTTGGCTCCGGCGGTCACAGTAGCCAAACTAATCAGAGCAGAACAAGATCCTGTAACTCAAGTCCAACGTGGCTTCATGTGTTTTTTTTTTTTCTGCCTTGTACTCTTGTACAATTCTCTGTATTTAGTCTAGATTGGACAAGGCTTGCTCCTGTGTTCACTCTCTTTCATACATTCTGACTGGCACTGCTTTGTGATACAGAAGGTGTATTGTCCATAGAATGTCTGTTGCCACTTCATTCATTCATTCATTCACTAATTCATTAGTTTGTGTGTTTAACTATTGGTCATTCTAAAGCCACATGTGCCTGAACTGAATGTTATACTGTAACAACTTGATCTCATCAGGGCATTAAAGTGGCATGTGTCTCTGTGGGTAAATGTGCCTGATTGAAAGCACCTTAGCGTTGCTAAAGCTGAAATCCATTGGCTAGGTAAATGGACTGCATTTATATAGTGCTTTTCTAACCTTCCGGCCACTCAAAGCGCTGTACAGTATATCCTCACATTTACCCATTTCACACACACATTCATACACCGATAGCGATTGCTGCCATGCAAGGCGAGACCAACCACCGGGACCAGTTAAGGTTAGGGGTCTTGTCCAAGGACACCTGGACACTTTGTGAGGAGTTAGCCGGGGTTATGGCTAGGCATGCAGGGTAAATGCTGTCCTCTAGTGATTTCGCTAATTGTGTTAATCGGCATTACTAAAACGTGACCCCTCGTTCTGTTATCCACAGACGTTTGTGAATGACCTCAGGATCCCAGACCAGACATACATCACCCTCAAGCTCTCAGACGTCATCCGCTTTGGTTATGATATCCTCTCTCATAGTGTTGGTTTGAGTGTATTGTGTGGGGGCAACCTTTTGCCACTTGCATGTTTTTCTCCATTTGACACTTTTATATAAATGGTCCAAACATAAATGAGCTTTTGTTGTTTTTTTGTATTTTATTTTTAAAATATATTTTTCCACTCTTGCTGGAAGGTAGCTGTTATGAGTAAAGTATTAAAACATTCCCGCACTGTGGCCCAACTATCAGAATGCTAATTGTGCTTTAGAGATTATCTAAAGCTGTACAAATGGGGGAGGGAAAGAAAATATTGCATACTCACCCTAAAAGGACTAAACCAATGAATGGTGTTATTCAGTGTATGTTGGGGGGCAAAGCTGCTCAGATTAAGGTAACAATATTGAGCGTTTGTTATCATATCTGAACACTGTAGAATGTAGCATGTGATGCTGCTGTGACTGTGGTGATATGAGCTTGGGTGACTCTCAGAAAGATTTAGTTGTCTACCTGTTTAATTTTTTTGCTGTCACTCAATTTGCCCTGCTTGAGTTTTCCTTTAAAGCTGCTCTATACAATATTTTAAAATGTAATGCAGCAGAAAAACAGATTTTCTATGTAGACATTTAGTGAAGTGATTGCCTCCTGAGCAGAAAATGACATCACTCTCCCTCTGTTCTGTGATTTTATACTGTAGCTGTCAGCATATGTTTGTCCATGTAGATACTGCATGTGTGTGTGTGTGTGTGGGGCCTACTAAACATTTGTTTTGGTCTGACATGCCAGTGCTCTAGTTCAGGGGTTCTCAAACTTTTCAGGTCGTGACCCCCGCTATTCCCAGAGATGCTAGAAGAATAGCAGCCATATTATTATTTGATAGTATATTAATACAGGCTAGTAGCAGAATCCATAAAAGTAATGTATAAACTGTACTAGCAACAATTATGGGTAAATTATGCCATTTTAATTATTATAAATTATTTCATTTTTGAAAATCATCTTGTGACACACTCATGTGTCTCTCAACCCTGTCCCAGTTTGAGAACCAATGCTCTAGTTTGACATCTAGTGGCAGAACATCATATACCATGATGTTAATATAAATAGTTGTAGCTGCTGACAAGGAAGCAGGACTTGAATCCCAATTTGTGTGCATGTGTTTAAATTCTGAGAACAAGCATTTTATCTCAATTGGCGGTCATGCTGTTTGTGGTCCTTAACACCTCTTCCCACATTCTCATGTGTACATCTTGGAGAAAAGTCAACACAAGGTCCCAGAGGAAGCCCTGAAAGTAAGTCAAGCTGACAGCTTGTGCCTGGTGTGCAACCTTCTCCCCCCCCCCCCCCCCAGCAAGCACTGCTTAAAAGCAATTTGTGTGAGCTTTGCAAAGATCCCCTGCGAAGCACTGTAATGTTTATCATGCTGTTGACTCTACATACTAAAGCTAATAATTTGGTTAGAGATCCAGTTTGTAACTGGCGTTTAACTGTAAACAGTAAGAAACACTGACTCTGTAAACTGAGGTCTCTGGTCTTGTTTGTAGTGGAGTTAATGAATGAGAGACTTTCTTCCATCCTGTGGCTGTAGCATGAGAAATACACCAGCCAGCTGCAGTTTGGTGGGAAGGCACTAGAAGCCAGCAAGAAGGAAAACCAACAGCCACAGCCCTCTGACATGAACAGAGACAGCCCCAAGCCCAAGGCCCATTCAGCCTTCGGTAAATTACTTGGTCCACATACACACATGCACAACCGTTGATTGTTCAATTCCCAGCAGCAACTTATTGCACACATTAGAATTGTACAAGTGTGTATTTGAATGCTGTGTTTGCACAGGGAAGAGGAAAGAGGTATCGCTGTATAAGGGCAATCAGTTAAGCAGTAGATTGTTTGATGCAGTGAACCTCCACTCGCTTGTTCCACTAGAGGGGCTCATAATACATCCGGGTGTAACCAGGCAGGCCATCAAAGACGCTAAAGGCTCAATCCCATACTGGCAATCAAGAGTTAACAGTTGTGGCTATCTGATGCAGGATAAGAGTCAGGACTCGGCAGGCGAGTAACACTCTTATCTCTCACAGCCATGCTCTGCTGTGTGTGTGACAAGGCGGGGTGGCTCTCAGTAAGCCCATGATCCTGCTATAGCATATGTCCCAGTCTAGAAGAGTTGTTTCAGTGCCAGTGTTCATGTCTTTGGTGTGGTGATGCCTTTTTTAATTTTTTTCTAGACACTGTCAGGACAAATGAAACTCGTTGCGTATTGTTAGTTCTAGAGAAGCACTGTGTGAATGCAGCTCATTCATATAGACTGAACAGTGAGCACACGTCCCGTGTTGGCTTCGCAAATGTCCCACTTCCTGCTCTGTGATAACAGTGCTTACTGGGCGAGCTTCAAATAAGGCTAAAAATAGTATAGTTTTCCTGCTTGCACAGACTGATCTTCCTTCACAAATGTATTTGGTGAGAGAATGTCCATATGAGCTACATTACATCTGGTCATCGCGTAAGGTTGTGACATAAACACCGTAGGGCTTTGGTTAGCGATAATTGCAGCTCATTAAGGAGGCACGCAGGTGTGGACTGAAATGTGAGGAGCAATGCCCCTATGCTGTGACCCAGTCAACAACATGTATCACTTTTCACTACATCTTTCCATCTAACCCTAACTATAAGAAAACATGTTTATTTTATTACATTTTTGTAAATGTGCAAACTAGACTAAAAGTGTCAAATGTGTCATTAATATGTAATTTCTTTTTGTTACCTGGCTCAAAGCAGTGATTTTGATATGGTATACCTATGATTTGCAGAATGAGAGCTATTTCTTTGTAGCCTAATTTGCAAAGTGCAGCAGGGAACTGCACAGCTAGGCTGAACAGCGTCCAGTCCGACTGTGACTGTCTGTGACTCAGTCAATGCTGCTTTATCTTGAATATACCTGTGGCTCCTCACTGTTTCCAATGAGGACGTTGAATATAAACCATGTAACTGCTAAATGCTGTACCGTCAAAGCGCTGAAGTGTGACTTGCGTGTCCTCAATTAGTGGCTTTTTGTGTTTAAGTATGTGTGAACCCAGAGAATCAACGGACAGGTCAGCTCTGTGCTCGGACCATTTTAGGAGCGCACCTCGCCTGGCGTTTTCCAAAAGCTAGGAAAGGAGGGTTTGCTAAGGGGAATGGAATTGATGACATGCCCTTTTGCTCCTCCCTCACCATGTTGATGTCTTATTGTGTGTGTCCCAGGCAACGGCTTTGTAAATGCTGGCGCCGCTATGGTTCGTTTAGCCACTGATTTAGAATGTAGTGCTTGTTTGGCCCGGCTATCAAGTGGCAAACAGGCATGCAGATTATCTTATTAGAGACACAGGCCGACCTGGCTGGACTCTGCAAATCATTAACACCATTATGTTGCATCACGACAATGATACTGTGCAGTGTAAGGCTATATATATATCAAGTGTGTCCTTGTTATTTCTGGTTAGGTATTGAGTGTAGGGCACATATAGGGATAGACGTGCTGAGTCACTCTGAATAATTGCAACACACCATGATTAAACAATACTACATCTTAACTTCTATCGGTTTAGCCTGTTTTGTGTCAAGCTTAAAAAAATAGTAGTAAAAATTCTCTTGTTTTACTACGGCCATTGAAGCAGCCTCTGCTGTTACGAAGGTTAGCTGGCTTACTCGCTTCGTCCTACCTCCTCCTACTGTGCAGTTTTTGTTTGTGGTGGGCCATGCGCTACACAAGTAGCCCCTCCTTACGCTCTCCATGGCAGAGTAGGAACTTGTTTAGCAATGCTGAAGAATGTCCACTGGGTAGCCTACATTTGAAGTGACAATGTTTGGCTCTTGATTGTCCTGCCAGCCCCACTAATGCTTGGAGTTGGGGGTTAACATGTGACCTATGTGATTTAATGCATGTTCAAGGATGTTCTAAGTTAATTCTCTGTTCTCTCCTGTGTGTGTGCGTGTGCCTGCCTGCTAGCCACTACAGATAGTCAAATATCTAAACCCACCCCTCTGTACGGCCAGCCGTCGTGGTGGGGTGAGGATGAGGACCCCCATAACAAAGAGGCCGGGAGTGGAAGGCAGCATGACCAGGAGATTACAGGTCAGAATAGCATGTTAGTTCATTCACATGATTCACCGAGGTCATTCATTTCTATGCTTACCTTTCCACCATGTAAAAATCAGACGAGTGCCCCTTGTTGTTATGGTTACACTCTCAACATGCCCTGTCAGATTAGCTGTGTTTGATCCTAATGCCATGGTTGCCCACTGCCCCTGTGTGGGTCACTGGGAGATGGGTGGTGTTGAGGCATCAGGCCCTAGGCCTTCTGGCTGCCAGGGCCGAGCCATGCGAGGCCAGACCTGCCTCGTGATGGATTATAACCTTCTAAACTGCCACGGTGGGGGTTGACGGCTGATTGCTTTAGGACCGGCTATTGAGCCTCCCTCCACTGGACTCTTGAGCTCAAAGTGGTAACTGTTCCACAGCCAACTGGCATCTACAGACCAATTGACAGGTTTGGCTTTAGCAGCCTCACTGCTGGAGACACTACATCATTAGTGGCTGGTTTCAGGGCATGTGCATTATCATGGTGGTCAGTCAAGTTTAATGGTCAGTCAGGCTTCTCTACATACTATACTGTATCATCTGGTATTTTAACTGTGAGAAGAACACTGGTGTTGAAAGGGCCACAAATGAATACACTTTTATATACATGTGTATATATTGTGTTCTATACCTGCGCATAAGACACATTGTCTATATAAAATATCCACTCGGCAGGCTACTAGTCCAATAGGCTACTAGGTGATGTCTAGCACTTCTACATACAGATTGTGTATTGACTTCCTGTCTCCACATTAGCACCAGCACCTGTCTCCAAAGAAGTCTCCAAAGAGGTCTCCAAGCGTCAGTTGAACGGCTCCCTTTCTGACACCGTGGCCAAGTCAGGGTACCCCTACTGCCGGGAGCCCAGCTACTTCGAGATCCCCACCAAGGAGTTCCAGCAGTGGCCAGCCAAGAAGGCCGAGGCAAACGTTTGCGAGGTCCCTACAAAGGACACGGCCGGTTCGTCACGCTTTGTCCCATCCACACCACACAAGAGCCACGCCTCCTTCACCATCGAGTTTGACGCCTGCACGCCGGGCAAGATGAAAATCAAAGATCACGTGACCAAGTTTTCCCTCCGCCAGCTGCGCAACCTCCCGGCCAAAGAGGCTCCCTCCGCTCCCACTGAGGTGATGTCAGCCGAGAGCAAAGTTGCCGATTGGCTGGTTCAAACCAATGCCAGTATGATCAAACGCGGGGCACAGACTGAGGATGTGTACAGCACCAAAAGTGACCAGCCCATTCAGACGACAACCAAAGGTGACTGTCTTTCTTTCTGCTAAAATGAGACTGTGCCCTTCTGTTTTGGAAACAGAACTGTGACTCTAGGAGAACGTCTAGAGAAGATGTGACCCTATGGCCACTTTTAGATGCACACTGGTATTCCACTATTTTTCTGACTATGGCAATATTATGATTTTGATAGGTGTCATGGAAACCGGAACATCGTGTTCATGTAAACCTAGCCCATGAGCTTTTTAGAGAGAAGGGAAACAATGTTTTTCTACCACAGGTTTTAACCACAAATGTACGTCTGTACAAAACCAATCAGTTTACCTTTGCATGTTTGCTGTGTTTATGTGCTCGTGACAGGACAACCTCTCCCCTCCTCTCATTCTCAGGCCAGCACCGCGATGACGGCCCGTACAGTGACTCGGAGGATCTTGCATCGGTGACCAGGGCGACCTTCATCCTGCCCCAGCAGTCTCCACCAACACAGAGAGGTCCCCCGCAAGGATCCTCTTCCCCACAACGCCACCCCTCCCCTGACTCCACGGAGACCCCGTCCCGCGCCCTTCCAGAGTTCCAGTCCCCCCCTGGCCCTCACAAGGCCTTCGCCGTCGACTTGGTTGAGGAGAGCGTGCGGAAGAAGCGCTCCCCGCCACCCAGCAGTGCCGCAGACCCAGCGAGCATCCGAGCCCTGCTGGAGAAGGCCAAGAAGTCCCAGGGTGCGTGCGTGTCCCCTGCCCCCGGGACATCTCCGTCGCAGCGCTACACCGTCCCCCTCAAGGGCCCGGGGGCCTCCTCGGGATGCCAGAGAGCCGGCTCTCTAAGGAGAGAGAAGACGGAGGACCGGCTCCACACCGGCTTCTCCTCCTCCTCGTCCACCACCACCTCCGCTGCCGTGCGGCCCTACGCAAGCGTGGGCCGTCGCTCCCGGCTGGCCCAGGACTACAAGGCAGAGTTCCTCAAACAGTCCACCCAGGCCGCCTCCCCCTTCCCCGGGGAGAAGAGCGCAGCCAGTCCACCGTCTGTGGACCAAAGTCCAGCCCGCTTCCCTTCCCCTACTGCCCCACACATGGCCCGGGCCTCCTCCCCCATCCACCAGCCCGTGCCTCTCACGGCTCCACTGAGGTCTCCGCCCCCGGAGGCCAGCAGCCTTCGCAGCAGGCCCAGTCAAGAGGAGGACAGCCTCAGCGACGCCGGGACCTACACTATAGAAGCGGACGGCCCAGACAAAGAGGTGGAGGAAGCACGCAGTCGGATCGACCAGGCAAGTGGCTTGTGTTCCCTTCACGGCTTGTGTTGAAGTGTGCTGGCCGTGTAGTCAACATTAGAGAGGACAGGCTTCCCACTGGTCATGGAATCTCTGGAATTTTAAAGACATGGGATATCAGGGAATCGTTTATTTATGTATTTATTTTGCCGGGGGTCAAATCATGGATTATAAGGGAATTTATTTTGTAATTCATCAACATGTTATTGGACAAGTACAACATTTTGAGATTCCTCAACAAATCTCAAATGAATTGCTCTGAATGTTTACATGAGTAAAGTAACAAAACAAAAGTAGTAAAGTAGTAGCAAAATATAATCTCATTTTCAGTTTAGGTTCCATGATGGTTTTTTACACATTGTTTTGGTGGTCTCTTTTCCTGTTTATTGTAAGTCATGGAAATGTAGGTTTTTAGTCAGGGAATTTGGCATTTAACTTGGAAGGAAAATTGTAAAATGAGCCTCTCTATTGATCAATGTAGTCCATCCAGTCTGTTTATTTAGTGTGGGATCACTACTCGCTACACATTCTTCAGTCAGTCAATTGACTGCAGATAAAGGCTTGCAGAAACCTCTTGAGCCACATCGTTGGTTGTTTGCTTCATCATCCGTGTCATGAGACAGCACGTGGCCGCCGCCGGCTCCCCGCTTTGTTACCCTCACCTTACTTTGTCCCTGACAGGTGTTTGGCGTTGGTGAGAGCCCCGAGCTCACCAGCCGCACTGCCGCAGAGGACTCGGAAGCATGTAGGCCTCTTGTTGTTCAGAGCAGAGTGCAGCGTAGCCAGAGTAGCAGTGAGGAGCTGTGTCCAGCTCCAGGACAGGCAGAGAGGCTGGTGAAGGTAAAAAGCCCCTCCTACAGAGTGTGAGATCAGCTGGCTCAGTGAGGCCCCAGCACTGATGACACCCTAATCAGCGTGCCTTGATCCCCTTGGTCTTCCCCTCATGGCGTATCCTTGCTTTCTTGGTGCTTGTCTTTGTTTCTGGCCTGGTCTGTCATTTCCCACTGGCTTTGTGTCTGTGGTCTTTCTCTCTACTTCTAAATGAGATACAGTGGTTGGTATTATTCAGTCAGACACATTCAGTCATCGAGATCTAGGCCATCTACTCATTATTGCTCACTCACTATTGCTAAAATACTAAATCACCGCTGTGAAATGCCCCTTATTAAGAAGCCTGTCTTCCCATTGCCGGCTCATGCGGGTGGTCTCTGTTGCAGGGGACCCCTAAGTGGATGTCTTGCTGGGCCAGCTTGGCAGACAGCTACACGGAGCCTGGCCCTACGCCTGGCCCTACGCCTGGCCCCTGCAGCACCCCCTCCCAGACGGAGCATCCAGGAGGTAGGCCACCCGAGGTGGACATTAGAGTCTATGTAAGATGATCATTCTACAGCTGGGTCCATGTGAATGACGTCCGCGTGGTAATGTGCCGTAGGTCCCGCGGGAGGTCCAAGCAGCCCGGACAGACCCCGGCGTGTCCTGCCCAAGGTGCCCCCCCGCCAGAGGAGCGCTCCCTCGGCCTCCGCCGGTGGCGTTCAGCGCGTCCTGCAGGCCACCTTCGAGGTGGCGGAGCTCAGCGCGCCGACCCCCCCTCAGCAGAGCGGGCGCAACGACGTGGACCCCGACAGCCTGAGCGACGCCAGCAAGTCAGATGACGGTTCCGTGGTGGCGCGGGAGGAGAGGCCCAGGTCAACCGGGGACAACGCAGGCTTGCCACCCACCTCCTTCTACATCGGCTCAGACGCGGAGAGAGCCGCGTCGAAGCCCGGCACTCCCAAAACGGACAGGAAGGCGCCGCCCAAAACCTACTCCTCAGCCACCCTGAACAGGGAGAGAGACAGCCAGGACCCCGGGAAGGTGAAGCCCACCCTCTCGGCCCCCGTCCTGAGCCAGGGTAGAGAGGGCCCGCTGGGCGCTCTGTTTAGGCAGGAGAGCTTCACCAAGGAGCGGCCCAGCAACCCCATGTTGCCCAACATCTCCAGCCAGCCAGCTCCCAGATGTCCCGAGCCAGACTCGTTCGCGGCCGGTCAGGACACCCGCTCCTACCTGAAGAAGACGGAGAACGTCCTGGCCGCCCTGGAGGCCAAGCTCCAAGCCAGCCAGGCGATCACGGGCTCCCCGTCCGGGGACTCTGACGCGGACACCTCCAGCACGGTCAGCCAGCGCAGCAGCAGCAAGAGCAGGCCCGGCACACGTCCTCCAAAGCCCGCTGCTGCCGGCGGCCTGCATAGGGAGAGGTCCTCCGCCAGCCTGACCAGCCAGGACTCCCACGGCCGGTCTCCTGTGTCCGAGCGCCTGTCGGAGAAGAGCCGCTCCCAGGCAGCGCAGAGCGACGGTAAGGCCGACCCGGGCACCAGGCTGGCGGGTCCGAGGCGCGGCTCCGCGGACCTGAGCGACGGCCCCCAGAGCTCCAACCTCCCCAACTCCGACCAGGAGGGTGGCTCCCGGCGAGCCCACAGCAAACACCCCAAGCCCCCGCAGAGGGAGGAGCCCAAGGCCTCCAGGGCGGCCCAGGCCCTGGTGCGTTCCAGCAGCCTGTGCGCTCCCAGAGCCACCAGGGCTTCCACGCTGCGGCGCGCCCGTCTGGGAGAAGCCTCCGACAGCGAGTGTCCCGAGACGGAGAGGCCGCGCCAGGAGGCCAAGCAGCCCTCAGAGAGCAAGAAGCTCTCCAGGCTGGATCTGCTGGCCATGCCCCGCAAGAGGACCAGCTCCTTCAATACGCCCAGCGACACCGAGGGGTCCACCGGCAGGCAGCCCACAGGCTTCTCCAACCGCAGCACGGAGTCCAGCAGCAGCTCTGTAGCTGGGCCCAAGCCTGCGCCGCAGAAAGGAGCCCTCTGCAAGATGCCCGTCACCCGCGTACGCTCCAGCAGTGCCAAGTACACCAGCAGCACAGCCAGTGAGTGACACACATTTGTACTGGTTTAGTTGATGCCATTGACCTTTTATTTGTTGTTCTTCCCTCCATTACAGCTTTGACACTCTTTTAACATGTTTGTAATTTAATATATTGTACACATTGTCTAACTTCTTAGGCAATCCTTTTTATTATTCAAAAGGGAATACCGGTATGCCGAGAATGTAGCGAGGTCTGTCAGAGTCGAGCAGGCGATGAATTGGTTTGATAGTTTGGTAACCGTACTTCTGTGGTGTATACGCACCTGGTGCAATTCTGGGTTCCTCGCTTGAAAAGCTCTTATATACCTCAAATGATTCACTAACACGTGTAATAACATGTTTACAATAATATCTATCTGATCTACAGTGTTTTCATAGATTAACTGCTACTAAATACATTACAATTATATATTGCAGTTATCTAAGGAGAACATTATATTTCACCTTTTTTTTTTAAAAAACATCAGAAATACAAAGTACAATCCACTGTCCTTACCATCTGTTATGGAAGTTGCTCATTTATATTTGTTGAGTTTTTAAAATATTTACAGTGAATCCCACCTGAAATGGAATGAAATGTGCTAGACACTGACAACTATATAAATGAGAACTTCCATAAATGTCTGTCTGGTTGTTTGGGGGGAAGGGGGGGGGGGGGGGGGGGTGGGTTGATTTTGTGC
>JAODLL010010692.1:0-11094 GCA_026546735.1 Forbesichthys agassizii | reverse complement strand
TGTAAAATACCTATTTTATCCAGCTTGAGGTGAACGCCGCTTGTAAGTGTGTGTGTGTGTGTGTGTGTGTGTGTGTGGGTGGTCAAAAGGACTTAAAAGTTGCATTGGTGGAAGGTTTGGTAACCCGGCATCAGCAAATGCGAGAGGCTAAGAAATCAAATAGATTTTTAAGCTTTTCAAACATTCTTTTTGGAGACCCATTTCTTTTTTTGTGTCTTTTATTTTTAATGTAATGTAGGTAATGAAGCTCACTTGCTGTAATGTATAAGAACACAGTAGTTTGCTAAGATTAGGCCAAAGACAGCAGTGAAATGTCTGTCTAAATATTCTCAGGTCCCTGTGTTCCACAGTAACACTAGTATTTCCTATTAGTATTTCAACATTATACCTGGATGTATACGTTGTTGTAAAGGACATGTAGATATACTGTCGCGAGTATTTATATTATAAAAGCCCTCGTTTCCTATGCTATTTTTGTTGCTTCTTATAGCAATATTTTATTTAAAATAATTATAGAATGTCATTTGCTTTTGTTCAAAGTGTACATGGCTTAAGATATTATTTACGGTATATGCTCAAAGAAGTACCTCCCTTGTATTTTGCACAACTAGTTTAACAAGGTCCCATCAACCATACATGCTGCATTCTTTGAATCAGATGAGTAGTTGATTTATCCAATACCACTGTACATAATATAATTAAGCTCTTCACAATATGAGTATGAAAGTGTCTGTACAATCCCCCCCCCCCCAATCTAACTGGGTGAAATTATAGTACTGATTGACGCTTGGTTCGCTAACAATGCCAGTTGGGATCATGTTGCTTACAGCTATTTACAGTACTTGTTTACAAACATGAGCTCAAGTTAAAAAAGTGGATGTCCTTTGGTCATCGCCGGCTCAATGTGTTGGTGCTTTTCTCTGGGATAAGGATTTCCCTTTTGCTTATGTAAATGTGTTATTTGTTTAACCATGTCAAATAACAATTTTGATGTTGATTGATACATGTTTACGATTAGTTAATTTAAGTTGATTTATTGCTTGTTTTCCCAGCGTGTTATTGTAATTGGTTACTGTACATAAGGTAGGTGGTGATAAATAATTTTTTTTCTTTCTAATAAATTTTATCTGAACATCTATTTTCTGTCTTTGTCTTGTATTCATTGATTGATTTATTTTTATCACTGATGCAAAAACATGAAATGAAAGTGGAACCTATATTTTCTAAATGGCCAATGCAGCTGGTAATATTTTTAGTTTGCCTACAAAAGGGAAGGGCTTAGGAGGAAATTCTGTTTTTGTTAGTGAGAGCTCTATAGAGGAAAATAACTAACCAGCTTCATGTAAGTGTATTTTTACATTTCTTTCTAAAACTGGTAATAGTGTAGTACAAAAATAAAAGGAATTGTCATATGGAATAAATCAAAAACCTGACTGACATGCCAGTAAAATCTGTTCTGAACAGAGCACCTGGACAATGTCTTCTCCGTACAAAACTCTGCATGACAGTTATGTGTCAAACAAGACGGTTGGAGTATTTTAATAATTTTTCACATTGTGTTTGATATATTTCATCTATTACATGTGTACATTTTATAATGTAACAGCTTTTGTGTCCCCAGTGTCCCAAAGGCGTTTTGACCATTGCTGTGGCAGTAGGTTGTTTGATAGTACTGGGTATACTACTTGCCATTGCTGTGTTGGAGAGACCCACATCTTTCCAAAATCAAACATCTGTTGAGCCCTCTGAATCAATTAAAAGGAATTTATTTTCAGACCAATGCAGGTGAAGACATAGCAACTTCCATTTAACATATTTATATCAAGTGAAAATGTGACAGTTTGTCATTTGCTGTCAAAAGACATGAGCGACAGGTGACCATTAGGCATTATATGAATATGCATTCAGTTGGCATCTCTGTTTACCCATTAGAATTACCCTTGTAGAGAGCATCCCACGACATGTAGGTTTTGAAGATAATGTAACTGTTGGGATTCCTCTGGAAAAAGCATGGAAAGATCTCATCTCCATTGCCACTGAAACAATGGATGTGGCTTCTTTCTATTGGACTTTAACTGGTGAAGACATCAATATCAACTCGACCTCTGACCTACCTGTGAGTTGAGATGCAGAGATGCAGCGTTTATAATAGAGGCCTGTCTGCTGTAAAATAAAACCTGTATTGAAAAGAGTGATTTCTTTACATTGGTTTTATTGACAGGGAAAGGATATTCTGCAGCAATTTGGAGCTTTGCCTTCCAGGAATGTATCTGTCCGGGTGGTGACCAGCATTCCCTCCATTCACACAAACTCCACAGATCTTAAATTCTTGCAGATGAAAGGTGACTATTGCAGGTTATCATTCTTATACTGTATGTTGAATTATTAAAAGCACTTCAAGCAAAAACAAATTAGATAGCTTTCCTTGAATTCCAGTATGTCTTCTCTTAATTTTAGGAGTTCATGTGAGGAAAGTGAACTTTGGGCAACTGACAAAGGGAGTCCTCCACAGTAAATTCTGGATTGTTGACAGAAGACATATATTTGTCGGAAGTGCAAACATGGACTGGAGATCATTGTCAGAGGTCACAGCAACTTACACATTTGTTTACAGTGCATTTTGATATTATATAGCCTACATTTTAAAAGGATGGCTTGACTTTTTAAGTTTCCTTTAGTAGGTTAAAGAACTGGGGACTGTCATCTACAACTGTTCCAGTCTAGCAGAGGACCTCCGTAAGATCTTCCAGGCTTACTGGGTGATGGGCAATGATGACAACAGCTCTCTCCCTGTACCCTGGCCCTCAAATTTTGAAACGAGCATCAATAAGAATACGCCCCTAGAGGTGGAAGCAGATAATGTTTCCAGCAGAATCTACCTTGCAGTGAGTTCCTTAGGTTTCATTTCTAGCTCCATTTCCCTGCTCTCTACTTTGAATCCTAGTTCCTTAACAGGGCTAATAACCTCAACCTCGGCAGCACCACTAAAACCAAAACAGTCAAAGCTGAGAGCTGAGAGCTTGAATGTATCCCAAAGGTAGAAGTTGACATTTGAATAATGCCACAGGGGAAATCCAGTTGTTACTTCATCATAAGACAACATGTACTGTGTGTCTCCAGTGTTTATTACTAAATACACATACTGTACACAATGTCACCCGTGATAACCCAGGAAAATGTCCATAACTGGTTTTTGGTTTAGTTTCATATTTTGCTCTCCATCCAAGGGATCTCCTCCATCTTTCTGTCCTCCTACCCGGACCCAGGACCTGGAGGCTATCCATTCCATCATCTCGGAAGCCAAACACTACATCGATGTTTCTGTCATGGAGTATTTACCTGCTGGGCAGTTTGAACATCCTAGGAGGTGACCTTGTCCTGCTAAGATCCCATATATTGTTTATAACCATTTATAAACCGAGCTTGCAAAACCAGAGTCGTTTTACCAGGCTAACTATTCACTGTTCTTATACTCCTTTGGTTTCCATTATACAGATACTGGCCAGCCATCGATGATGCCATCAAAAGGGCTGCCTTTGAAAGACGGGTTACTGTCCGAATGCTGATCAGCTGTGGCCGCAGCTCTAACCCAGCTATGCTGCCTTTCCTTGACTCTTTAGCCTCAATGCACTCGCCTAGCCAGAAGATCAGCATCCAAGTGGTAGGCCTGGAAAATATTATTCCATATATATATATTTGTAGAAATAATATTAATACTATGGTTTTGTCATTTTATTTTATAGAAGCTGTTTATTTTGTCCATGGGAAACCAAACAATTCCCTTCTCAAGAATTAACCATAGTAAATTCATGGTGACTGACAAGGTAGCCTACATAGGTAAGTTATAGTCTCTAGAGAGAAAGGTAATGTCCTATAACTCCAGCTCGAGCCAGATGCTAGCCATGTTCATATGTATGAACCTAGTTATTGATGAACAGAATCCTTGTGTTTCCAGGTACCTCTAACTGGGCAGCAGATTACTTTTCAACCACAGCTGGAGTGGGCCTGGTAGTCTCCCAACACTCCCCTCATGCAATATGGAAGACCAGAGCTCTGCAGAGTCAACTCAGAGCTGTGTTTGAGAGGGACTGGAACTCCCAGTTTGCAGTGTACCTTTCTGATCTCGGGCAGCACCCTGACTGTCCATTTAGAAATGGGCTGTAGATTACTAGTGGCTTTTTCCAAGAGTTGTCATATCCATCCACCACAATCACACTTTTTTCTCTGACATAAGGAAACATCGAAAAACAAATCTTGTTCTGTGCTGCTATAAAAGTGTGTTATATAAACGTTCTATAGAAGTAGGCTACTGTATGCTGTTAAAGGTAAATTAACATTAATGAGACTGTCAAGGCAGTATTTTAAGTTGTTTTGGTTAGTTTTTAAGAACTAAGAGAGACATATCGCCTCGTACTTATATGGAATGAAATGTATGCAATAAAAACAATTCCCAATGCTATGCCCTATTCATTAGAATTTAGTGCAATGTAATTTGCTCTCCGTGGCAATAGAGGGCAGTGTATTGTAAACCACATCGTAGAGTAGGTCAAGGTTTATAAGGCGGGGCGTCGCGATCTATACGTGTGCTTCTGACTCGGACCTGAGCTCTTAGCTTGGTAGCGGATCTAAGTTTAGAGTGGAATCTATTTGTGAATCGTCATGGTGCTACTTGAAAATGACGCGGTAATACAATTCCACACAATTCATTAGTAGGCTAGTATATTTCATTCATATCCGCGTCTTCTATCTCCGGCCAGTTGTAAACGTGTTTGCTCGGTCGTATGGGTTAATGTTAGCTAGTCAGTCTACTTGGATATAGTCTGCTAGCGGTATATACCTTGACTGATTCATGCTACCGGCACTGCTATATATCAAATGTTGTTTATGCAAGACATATTCTAGTTACACTCTTATGCATTATGTCCCCGTTTTAGTTAGTCGAGAATGGGAGGTTTACTGACTACTATGCCGCAGGGTAGCATTAGCTATGTTCAAATAGACTACCTAAAGATCTTAAAGCAAATACTTCTTACACCGTTTTTATAATATCGTTTGTTAACTTAAGTTGAAACTATTTACAGCGCTCTTATTAGAGCACCATGTCATACGCGGGCTATTATCATCTCAAATAAAATATGCATGCTGTAACATTTGTGTATTTGGTGTTTAAGCAAATGTCTCTGGTTTCAGTAGCCATATGTTTGTTTTCGGGTTGGTATATTGCCATTGCAATAGTTGTCCTGTGACTGTTATTATAATGATTCATTAAACAAAAATGCTCCTTTGCTTTCTTCAGTTTCTCACAGAGCTCACGAGGTTGTTCCAGAAATGTAGAAACTCCGGTAGTGTTGTCATCACATTAAAAAAGTGTAAGTAAATGATTCTAGATAAATGGCCATTAACTGTTCATTCAGTCTTACACAAATGCAAACAAACGCTACCCTTTATGTTATTTTTCAAACATACATATTTGGAATATGCATGGCTTGTGTTAATTGTAGATGATGGGAGGACTAAACCAATTCCTAGAAAAGGACAGACGGAAACCTTTGAGCCATCAGACAATAAGTGTCTCATCAGAGCATCTGAGGGCAAGAAGAAAATAAGTACAGTGGTAAGCTGGCTACTTTTAAGATGCATATAGATAGATGTGTATAGAGACCGCTGTTGTCTATATGTAATGTTGCACCATCCGCCCATGATTACATTTATTTCAGTTTTATGTATGTATGCAATCAGATTATCAAGTTTATTTTTTGGATTGATGGATGGAATGTTATTGTAACCCAGAAATTGTATCATAAATTGGGTGCACAACCTGGTCAACTACTTACTGGGAACTTACAGGGTTTGTTTCCATGTGAAATATAGGCTGTACAGCGCTTTTAGACTAATGTGATTACCTGCTATATAACCCTGCGTTCAATATGGTGGAATGTTTGCTGCAAGTTCCATGAACGCAAATGCAGTGGACTGAACAGCAGGAGTTAGGCAGTCCATATATAGGCTGTGGGTTGAACAACACTCAATGGCTAACAACAACAAAGCCATCATTTGTGTTCATTACTTTTAGATAGTTTCAGCAGTACAGATGCACAGGATGATGGTAGAACCAACATGGCTCTAGAACCACTTCTGTCGTTGCATAACACACTGTTCCAATTGAAGGATATGTCCGTAATGGCTGTGTCAACATGTTTCAGAATTTCATGCATTTCATATCCGAATGAGATGGCATACAATTAAGGTGGAAAGATGTAATAAAACCAACATTTTGTTGTTGTATTAAATTGTGATGATGACGTCTACTCATAAATACTAAAACACCTAGATAAAAATACGGCTACACTTTGTACACGTCATTGAGCAACACTTGCCATTCAGCTCAACTCAGCAAATGTCTTTGAAAGTAATTAAAGAACGTTTTCTAGGAAATGTGTTATTCAGTGACAGTTCATTTGAACATTCAGTCCACTGAACACACCCTAGATAAACATGACTTGACAGGGTTAATCAAAACACTGCCTATTAAGACTAGTTAAAACACATATTAGCCCCCCCCCCCAACTAATATTTTTGCATTACAAGTTTATTAAACAATAATTAAATGTAATTGATTGAGATGGTAGGCCTACCTAATTTAATATGTGCTAATTTGAATATCAAGAGAATCCATTCTTCAACAAATTAATTTCAGTCTGAATCTGAAAATAGTTTTGATAACAGACCCAACATTCAGATTTATACATACCAGTTAATATAAATATTTCATTAATTAAAAAAAACTGTAATTCTAACTCTAAATTGTAGAAGATATTTAAAAATAAAATCTGTATATGTCTGGCTGTAAGACTTGTGAAATGGGGGTGCAACTTGAAAATGTATTCTTGTGATATGCAAATTGGCACATTTAGTGTTTATACTTTCAACAGGTAACATTTTATTCTTATCAGTTAATTGGAAAGAAATAAGCCAATTAAGGTGTGATTGCTTGCCTTAATAGACGGGGGATGTATTGTTTATACCCACGCTGTAGGTAGACTGGGTTGTACACCCAGTTTAGGATCCTTCAGGATTCTAGATATCATTTTTGGGACACAACTTTGTATAACATTCTATGTCTGATTTCATCAAGACAATTGGTTTGCCTCCTAGGCGTGTGCATACGTAACGCATTCACGCCCTTGTGTATGTAGGCCTACTCAGTTTCATGTATACTTTACTTTCCATTTTCAGGTCGGCATCAAAGACGTAATCAAGTTTCAGATGGTAGGCTTTTTACTTTAGTATTACAACATGTCAGTTCAATGTAGGAGTCTCTTGAACTATTGAAGACCACAGATCCTAAAGTCCTCTTGTAAATCCTTTGCAGGCTTACTCCAATCTCCTTAGAGCTCACATGGATGGGCTAAAGAAGAAAGACAAGAAAAGCAAAAGCAAGAAAACCAAAGCCACCCAATGAACAGCAGAACTTTCATACAGGTGGGACTGGTGTCTAGTCTGGCATGTAACATCAACGGGGGGGGGGGCGGTGCTTCATTTGGCCGGTTGCCACCACTGGTCTGGCTCCTATCTCGCCCTGTTTTAGAGGCCTCGTGGTCACAGTGTATCCACCAAGGGACTGCTTTGATAGCACGCCATTGTTTGCACCATTATGTCTTCTTGGCCGTTTCATGTCATTGGTGGATTTCAACGAGGTGAAGATGTCAAATACTCCTGGGAGACGTCACATAACTGAAAAAGCACGCCCTCACATACCAACATCTCTGTAAAGGAACTTACTGACTGTGTTGCTTTTGTGTGGCCAGAACGACGCATCATTAATTGCCTTTCATAATATATCTTTGTCCCTATTTATAATTGAAATTTCTAGATTTTGTATGTGTATTTTGAAGAGACAAATTTAAATGGGGAGTTAATGTATAATTTGAACCTCTAAGTATGGACAAAAATAATGTACCTGTTGATGCCATACAATCAGGCTTTTTCTCTCTTGTATTTTTACAAATGAGAACTTTTCTTTGCACAGAATATTCCAGATTTAGTTTTTAACCTCGGTTGTATAGCAAACTCATTTTTGTAATACAAGCTTTCAAACCTATAGTTTAACCCTGATTACACACAGCATAGACTACTGTTGTGTTAAAATGTAATAGCATACTTTATTTTTTTATTTTTCGTTGCAGGACATGAGTCATTTAGAAATTAAATAAACTGTCACAGTTTACAAAAGCATGTTTATATGATGATTCTACATATAGAGAAAGCAACATGTTCGTTAAAGACTTTAATGTATAGTCGAATGGGCGAACATCTACTCACGGTCTGCTAGCTGCCTGGTCTGTGTGCGTGTTGAGGGAAAAACCAAAAATAAAGCCCTGTCTCTGAAAATATGATACATAGATTGTCAGGATGCACCACTCAATAGCCTAGCCTTTGCAATGCCTTTCCAATGTGGGGTGAGCTTCTGAAGGAGAGGTGTTTTTCTTTTCAAATATCAACAAGCTTTCTCCAGAATCAAGACTGACCACCTTTTAATTGGGCACTTTAGCTTTCCTTATCATAATTGAGTAATTAACTACAGCTGCATATATTTGCTGTTGTTTTGTACATAGAACTAAAGCAAACTTCAACTGGTTTTTAGTCACCTTTTACAATTTCATGTTTAAAAACGAGAGACCCAAAACAAGGAAATGCTCTTCCGCTCTTCCTCTGACATTGTTTATATTAAATGTGCAGTTAAATGCAGACAATTAGTGGATAAATACACTACAAAGCTACAGTAAGCAACAATTTCTGTACAGTCTGAGGTTTGGTATGACATTTCAAAGGGCAGTGTTCTTATTGTCTGGTCTCTCCTTTGGGGAAGCCATAATTTGCTTGTTCATCTTCTCTTCTTCCTGGTATCCTTGTTTCATTAGACCAGTCACATACAGAAACATTGTCTAAAACAAAAACATATTCCAATCAGGGCTCAAAATTACAAATTATGTGAATGAATGTCCAAATTGTAAATTCAAATTCAAGATAATGGTTGTTCCAACCACCAGATGGCAGTATAGTATGTAGTGTAAATTTATGTATTTTCTGAATTACTAACCATTACAATTACTTTAACACAATATCTGCCAATATAGTGATACATTGGAATAAAATCCTATAGGCCTAGCCTAATCCTGGTCTATATGCTTTTATGTACTTAATTTTTATCCTACACCAATTCTTTGACTGCACTTGGTGTAAAATGTTAAAGCAACATTAGCATGGAATTAACAACACAGGACTTTGACATGACATAATGTGACAGAGCCATGCTCTACTTCCTCAGTGTGTACATTTCTGGTTAAGTGAAATTTCTATTAACAAATAATTTTAAAGTTTATAATAAAACTAATTTGTTAAGGCTGGGTCATTGACATAAACCTTATTTTACATTGCCGATATATTCCCAAAGTGGCATTTTAATGTCTTGCCTGGCACAACATCCAGAACCGCTGCTGGTTCCCTTACCTTCCATGCCTCCTCCAGCTCAGGAGTCCATTTCTCTTTCAGAATGGGCTGGACTGCACCTATGAATTCGGCCCCGACATACTAGAACCAAACAGTATTCATAGGTGAGCCTCCATGCAAATAATCATATAATTTGTTTTTCTCTTGTCTTTTAATGTAGGGTCATTTCATGAGTTTAATTTAGCAGTTAAATTTGAGATTATAATTTCTTTAAATATAGTATATATTAATATATACTATACTATATACTGCCATGATTAGTATCATTAGGCTTATGCATTTGCCCTATTACACAAAATGGCATGGCTCTTATGTGGCTCCAGTATGAATTCTTACCATGTAGTACTTTGGTGGGGCGTTGTATCGATAATGGCTCTTTCCCAGCTCTATGGCCAGAGCCTCCAGTTGCTGTAGCTGGTCCAACCGGGCCACACTCTTTTCAATGAAGGACATCACACTAAAGGATAAGAAACGTGTATATTAACATATTAACATTTACATTCACAATTATCTGACAATGATAACTTGAAGTGGCCGTCTCAATCTATAATCTTTTATCTTACGGATTGCTTTCAGAGTGCAATACTGTTGTTTTCCTGAATCGTTGGATTAGTTGTTACGTGTTATGTCTAAATCTTTTATAAGCGGTCTGTGTATCTGGTCACAATGATACATTGAGGTGGGGAACATCATGAAAGGTTAGAGATGGATGAGTTATCTTTTCCACTGCCAGCTGAGATGGCAGACCATTTGTACTAATACCAGAGTGACTGAAGGGCTATTTGGCATTCTCACATGTGCCTGTGCAACAACCTTTAGTGGAGAGGACCACAAGGGGCCTGATGCACACAGTGAAATGACCAAGGATTGCCTGAGATGAATGCTTTATCCCCAGTGATTTGGCAAGCAACATACTGTACCCTATACGACTAGTTGTCTTGCAAATGTCTGTACTGTGCAGTGTCTTACATTGTGTCTGTAATTTAGTTTAATAATACCGTACAGTATGAGCAACATGAGGTTTAACCTGAAAAGCAATATGGTATGGCCGATCATTATCATTCCATTATAATACTGTCAATAACTAATAGATGTTTCACTGTGGTTTGCTGTAAAACTATGACTGGGCTGGGTCGTACTGGGATATCTGTGTCGTACTGGGAGGGCTGGGGACCCACCGTAAGCCGTGGGCTCTGAGCTCTCGGCTGGTTCGCAGCATCTCCAGGTCCTCCACATCTCGGAACAGGAAGAAGACGTCTTTGCATTCAGGGTGGGTCTCAAACAGCCTGTTACCAAGACAACAATAGGGGCACACACAAATACCAGAGCATTATTAGTTTAATTCAATGAAAGATATGGGACATGACATGGTCAGTCAGCTATAACTGTACATCTCATTATTATACATTATACATTATACATTTCACTGTATTTGCTGTACACCAACACCATGGTAGGTTACCCATCATCATCATCATAAATCTGATTGTGCTTTTTTCAATCAATCAATTAATCAATCAATCAATCTTTATTTATATAGCACTTTTCATACAAATTCATGTAACACAAAGTGCTTCACACTAC
>JAODLL010010673.1:0-20467 GCA_026546735.1 Forbesichthys agassizii | reverse complement strand
TCTCAGCCTCGTCTTCCTAGAGCACGGACCTCTTACCCAGCTACACATCTAGGTCTCAGCCTCGTCTTCCTAGAGCACGGACCTCTTACCCAGCTACACATCTAGGTCTCAGCCTCCTCTTCCTAGAGCATGGACCGCCAGTGAATCAGCGGGAAGGGGGGTCGGGGGGGAAAGCCATGGCAGGCCAGGCAATGGTAAACAACGACGGCTAGAAACTGGAAGTGAACAGAGACGGTCCTCCTGCCCACAGCCAAGCCCCGCTTCCTTAGCGGTGAGCTAAAAGCAGAGGTCAGCAGTCTGAAGCTCAACACTGCTATCTGCACTCCATACGGAGTTATCAGATGGGAAGGGACCTCACGGTGAGGGGGACTTAGGCATGATACAGGGGAAATTGTTGTAGCCTAACGTGTGTTGTGTTGTGTGCGCGTGTGTGTGTTAAAAGCAAGCATGCTTGTGTGTTCTTTATTCTTGTGACATGAAAACTAGGGCTGTACTTTCAAGGATACAGACCAAATGATGTCAGTACTACGGAGTGCAGATTCAGGTACCAATTATCGTTCCTGAGAGCGTATCTGCTGGGTGAAACTGGAGAGAATTAGACTACGAGATGGAGATCACATCATCCTCTTTTGGCACTGTGAGCCAAAAGACGTCCTACAGTAAGTGTAGCTTTTCTGGGGGTACTAAATATTAAAACGGCGCTCCATATGATATTTTAACCATGTTCTATGCAAAGATATAGTGACCACACTGGTGTGTGCGGTCAAGCTTGTCTGTTCTTTATTTACGGAGCCGGGCCTGCAGTGTCTGCGTGTAGACATGTTGCCATGGCCACCTTTGCATTTCGCATCACAAACATTCAAGCGAGCACTTTAGCATTTTCGTAAACCAGGAAATGCCCGTCTACTGAAGGAATTTGATGTAGTCTTAGTTAATGTTTAAGGCTTATACAAATGTTTTCTTTCAGCCAATCTGTTGCCGACACTAAGATTGTGCCTGTGAAACAGTTTATGCATGTAAAAGACAGTTATAAAGATTACTTACTCCAAAGCACTGCGGCATATGGGGTTCTCTGAATACAGAAATAAATCGACATACAGTTTGCTACACTCTATTTGGCAGTATAAAGGAAACATCATTGTTAGAGAGAATAAATACGCAACACTGGGTACCAGTACAGAATTCCAGATACCAACACCTTACCAGTATCAGTACTGGTGTGTGAACAGTATCCAACCCCAGTGACAACCCGTAGAGAGGGCATCAATGTCCCGTAACTGAGTCAGATAGACCACTGTACAACCAGCCTATTCTATTAGCAGGTGTTTGTGAGCGTGGCAAAGGACAGGTTGTCGGACTGCTTTTTATTCCAGGCAGATAAAACGCCTTTGAGGTGCTGTGCTGCCAAAGTTTATCGTCCGTCTAATAATAAAAATCCACAGAAAATGGCAACGGCGTACAAACAACCACCTGAGGAGCCCCAAGTCGTGCAGAGATTAAACCTCCATATCAATACTTTATGAGGTATGGGGGGCATCTGAAAGTGCTCCCCAGGACACAGGCGTGGAACAGAAAGCAAGCGCCTGGGGAATAAAGACACAGGCGCTGGAGCTGGGGGGAGATGTACCTTTCCCGTCTTGCCTGTGTGATGCTGGGGTTCCTGTACAGATAAAGCACTAGCCAAGATAATAATAAATAAATATTATTACATCATCCCATGGGGGACACCATTGGATTAAACATTGCGTGACGGAGAGGGGGAGGGTTTGGGGGCTGACTGCAGCGACCACAGAAGGCGGAGGGCGCGCCCGGTCGCGACGGCAACAGGGACACGGCCATCGGGCCGAGCTTCGGGGTGGGGGCGGCCGTGGCGGAGGAGCGCACAGCTGCCTGGCGACACGAGGGGAGAACGTGGGCGTGGGCGCCGTCGCCGGGGAGACGAGAACGAGTCCTTGCGGGCGAGCTGCAGATCCACGAGGAGCAGGGCCTCGCAACACAGAGCAGCGGGAGGGGGGGGGGGCTTCTTTATTCCTTACCGTTGGTAGCCAGGGAATATTGGTGTTAGGAGGGGTGTGGGGGTGGAGCAATCAATCTTTTAGTTAGTGCTTCCCCCCCTCCATTGTGTTGCTACGGTACCCCCCGTATCTCACCATCTGCCTCTCTGCTGTCTTTAAATTCCATCGCTATCTGACTTCAGCACAACCCCCCCACCCACCCCATACAACCCCTCTCTCTCTCTCTCTCTTAATCCTCCCCCTCCAGTGTGTTCTCCCATACACACAGCACCGACACCACCCACCGAGTACACCATAACCCCCAGGCTGTGATCGATAAAGCCTGGATTCCAGTAATCCAGTTTCATTTGACGCTTAGATTTAACTGTGAAATAACCGGAAATCAGAGCTCTTCCAGGCCGTCTCTCTCACACACACAAACACACTTACTTTTCACACAGACGTGACTTTTAGAAAGAAAACCTGGGTGGCAGAGGTAGTCCCGGACCCCCCCCCCCCGACCCACCCACCATCTCCTGCCTGACGAGTGGTGTCAGAATCCATATGTGAGGCTCAACATGCCGGCTGCCACACAGATATCCAGGCCATCGTTCCTGACAACACGCCAACATACCTTTTTTGGGGGGGGAGGGTGCGTAATTAAACTAATCTGCACCGCCCTCATTCCTTTCTCTGGACTTGAAAACAGATTATGCGCGTAACGTTATTCTCACCATATAGAAGTAGGAGAGACAGCAGCCAATGGTCCAGAATACTGAGCCCGTCTTTACCGACTTCACCTGAGAGAGAGAGAGAGAGAGAGAGAACATAGGGTCAATGCCACCGTTAGCAGATGAAAGAACTCTAGCCCACCTGCTCTTCATTGAGACCTTCCTGAGCTGAATAGATCAGGAAACGCATGTCTCCTCCCGATATTAGTGTTGCAGCACTGTTAAAACGTATTTCCCCGTTAGTTTACATTTTTTAATTGGGCTGGGCTGTTATATTCCTGTATAAACTAGAGAAGCAGGATTTTAGCTGACCCTGTTGGCGATTCAAGCCCCCCCCCCCCCATTAAACACCTGTGACGTATAAAGCTCACAATTAGCACGAGAACCCAAGCTAATTTGCAATTGCATTTATAATGCACTCATAAATTGTTGAAATGTAAATTTGCTCTTCAAAGAAAGGAGGTAGAGAATGAACGAAAACTATTACGGAGTACATAGTGTACACATTCAAATTCCAATATTCTCTCATTAACAAGATAAAAATCTGTGTACACACACACCTCTTCCAATAACCAATGTGATGGAGGTGTGTTCGTGTGGGCAATGTAGATTGTATCAAACAGCACTCGACTGACCCTTCATAACTCAATTCATCTGGTCATGATGGTGGGTCGATGGCACTCTGTTTTTTGAAGCACCAAAAACATTTAAGAAAAAGGCAGGTACCTTTGTCGGCACCTTTGCCGACAGTCATCCATGAAATCGCACACGTCAAACTGATCTGCTAAAAACTTGGCTTGTGTTGTTCTTGTGCTGGTGTGAGATTATACAACCTGAGATGATGTTATTAGCACCTTGCTCTGTTAGAAATAGAACTTTTGTATTCTCAATGGAGGGTGGTGGCAGGGGTTTTTAGCCCACTCCAGTTTTTGCCATCAAAATTACTAAAATGCACAAAACCAGTATCCACGGGCTAACGCCAGAGAATACGATTATTTGACACATTTCCCCTTTAATGGTTTCCCAGAGAGATGTGTTTTTTTTCATCTGGAACAAAACATTTCCTCCTTATTGTAGAGTCCTGAGCAAAGTGAAAAGATATGTAGGCCAAAGTGAAGTGGAGGATGAAGGCAGCCCCTCAATCCTTTAAACACATGTTTTAAACCATCGCACACAAACAGAGACATACTGCTTGTGACAAAAATCACCATGTATAACCTTTAAAGTATAAACTTTTTTATCTTCAAAGTAAAAAAAAAAAAAAAATCTGATGCAAAACAAAATCTTAATCGTTCAACCATATAGTGTATAATGCAACATGGGGGGGGGGGGGGGTTCGGATCCCTCCCTGTTTGCTTCATGAAATATTAGTTTTCCCCCCTTTGTCTGGTTAAGGGGTGGATGGAAAATACCCCGTCCCCACATAGAAACCCCAGTGATAACATGTTTGGCTAATTGAACGTCAGATGAGGGTGTGAGACTAAAAATCAAACAACAACGTGGAATTAATAGTGTTACAATGTACTCGACAGCCAGGGCGTCGGTCGGCCATGTGTGCGCGGCACGTGCGGTGGTGACCATCAAAAGGGCAGCCCTCACGGGTGCAAAACGATTCAATTATAGATTAGGGAGTGACGTGTGGGGGGGGGGACATAGGGAGATTAGGCGAGTGGAGTTGAATGGGTTATTAGCGGACAAAATAAAGGAGCGGGAAGGGTAATGAAGATTGGATCAAGGCTCGAGAGCCAGGCGTGACACAAAAACAGAGGGGTGGGGTGGATGGACGGACGGACGGGGCAGAGAAGGACACTGGCTGAAGGGATAAACTTTTTTTTTTTTTTAAAAGACACATTAAAGTCAGAAGGAATACAAGGACAAACGAGAAAGGAAAACAAAGCCCAGAAAGGCAGGGAGAGAAGAAAGAAGGCTCTTAGACGAGTGCGGGTAAATTAGACTTGATAATGGGAAGCGTTGGCGCGTGGCGTGGATGATTGTTTTTTGCCGGCGCTCTCCAAATGCGACTGCTAGCGCGCGGCTAGCTGCCGTTGCGTTTCCATTTTTTTTTGGTCCCTTGTGAATTGTGTGCGCAACACATCTCTTTAAAAGAGGCTGCGATGACTGCTTCAGGAACACCTGCAACACCTGGACTATTGCCCATAAACACACACCGACACGCACACGAAGTTGACAAGGAGCGCGTATAATGTGGCCGACAAGCAGCTGCTTCTCAGCAAATGCTAATTCGCCTTTCTTTCCCATGCGAGACAAATTATGATGGCCTTCAAACCACGCTGTACTGTGGGTGACAAATGGTGGTTTTCAGAGAGGCTCTTCATGAGATCAAAAGATAAATATGATGAGCAGTTCCTGCTCTGATGATAAAGATGATCCCAGACAGCATCTTATGTGTCGAATTAGTGCTTTTCTAAGGTTATTTCCCCTGCAAGTGTAAAAATAAACGCATGCATGTCGTCTTAGTTACATCGATAACACGTTTGTTTTACCTAGTCAACTGACAGAATAGAGGCTTTCACACACAATGATTTTGCTTGGCTGGTCACTTACTGCGTGTTAAAGGCTCTATATTGATCCTATCCTTAACTGAGTATTATCTGGAGGTAGACTTTTGGTTGTTTAGGTTTGATGGTGCATGTCCCTCCATCAGTGAGGACTGGCTTGCATTCCTACACTTCTCCGCATGCATCTCATTGGCTCACTCCCTTCTCAGAAATTCGGGGCACTGTGGACGAGTGAGTGCACCTTTTATACAGCATTTGCAACAATGTGCATACATGCAAACTGGACGTATGCATACGGTAATACTACTCTTTAATTTGTCAGGAATCTCTGAACCTGTCGGCTGTCGCCATCAAGCTGACAGCCGATGATATACCTCGATTATATACCTCCGGGAACGAGGGCCAATATGTTCAGAGTTCGGCGTAGTCAGCAGATATCTGGGCCAAGTTATCCTCTTTGTGTGCGTGTCATTGTTTGCAATCCGATTAACAACTTCAGATGTGAGAACGGAGTTGAATTTGGCTAATCCCCAGTATACATATCCGCTTATGAATGCAGATACGCAAATAACCTAAAATCGCGGGATTATCTGAAATGCAATGTGTTCTGCCTCATTTGCAAAGCCTGCTCATACATGATACAAATGAAAACAAGGACCCTTCCACTACCAACTTTCAATTCAGTTAAACCAATTCAATTGCTTATTTAAGTATTAAAAATAAACCTTGGGGAAGAAAGAAAAAAAAGTAGCTAGCTGCTACTGTAGTCATTAAAAACACCCGTTAAAACCTTGAAGAACACTTCATTCACCTGTCACGCTGTCTGCTGTGAGCACGTACGTGTGCACGTGCGTATAGAGCGCTGCCTGTGAGACGAGAGCACGGAAGCAGCACAACATGGCTAATGTTCTTATGTCAGCAACACACATGTAAATACAACAGGCAGTATTATTGACCCCTGAACATGTATTGAGGTCACGTCCATATGCTGCACGATAAGTCGATAACAGTAATTATCGTGACGCGGCGCACCCTCCGTTGGCCGGTGCAAGCGTGAGGAGAGGTGGTGATGTCACAAGGCAACACCGCGGAAATGTCCCGTGGAGGCCGCCTCCTAACAAGTGAAAAGCAGCGCCGCTCCACGATTTCTCCTCACCACGCTGCTGCACGTGCCCCCTCAGGAGCGTGCATTCACGACATTCACAACAAACACCCACATACGTGCATGCATGTGCCTCCGTGCACGTATGCACGCACAGACACATTGGCAGCCACAAAAGCATACAATGGCATGCCTGCACGCGCACACACACACTCTCCCTGCCTGCTATTGCTGTGAATATAATGAGAGGACTCACAGAGGGCACATATGAAAGAAAAATAGGGATTTCTGAAATATTTCCATCATGAAAAGAACTCCCCTTCCCCCCCCCATCCCACCACCCACACATGTAGGTGACATCCTGTATATATAACCCCCCCTCCTTCCCCACTGTGCAGTTACCTGGAAACTTCAAGGTTGTATTTGCAAAATAACCCTTTCACTGACCTCAGTGGTATGTATGTTCTTCAGGCAAGGTTACCCCATGAAGAACTTAGGCGGCTGGATAATAAGATTTGAACGACGTTCTGCTCAGAACACGAGGATGCACGGGTCAGTTTCTTTTCTTCTTTTTAAGTATCAGATTGTTTTGTCTTTACTTGTAAAAGATGCAGAGCATTGTTAAGGAAGTATTTCCTTACTAAGCGTGGGTTTTGTCATGGAGATTTAGTCGTGTCAGTTTCCTGCCGCACAGATTGCAAGGACAGACTTGGAGAATTATTTGTATAACAAAGCACATGCAGGGGAAATGGTTACTGTATTAGCATTTGCGATAACACAATTTCCTGAAACCAATAGTAACAAATTGGGAAAGAATTAGAGATTAATTACTTTTAAGCACCCTAGGGTCTAACAGGTTACGATTTCAATTGAAATGGGTTCAAATATTTTTAGGAGCCATTTAAAACATATGTATGATACTGTGATTGATTAATTGAAGCTACATGTAGGTAGGTCAACAGTTTTTGTTGAAACTAAAGGTGCTCATTAAAATGGCTGCTCACCTAGCTGCAGTAACTGTTCATCTAACTGGAGTCTTTGAATTTACGTACGGGTATATATATATATATGTCTTAGCTATGGAAGAGCATTCCTCTATGACAATTACCCCAATGCTGGCTCTGGTTTATTAAGTTAGCTGTTGTGTATGGTATGTATTACTACTCAGTATACCAAACACATTACACTTTAAAGTGGGTGTTTTCACATGACCTACTGATAGCAAAGTTCTGCATTTCCACTGTTGGGGGCGAGCTAGGAAGAGTGCATTTATTGGATAGAGAGGCAAAACAGACTCACCACGGATCTTCGCACCCAAGCAATAAACATTGTGTTTTCGCCACATTTAGCAGTTTGTTATATAAAAGCTTTGCTCTTGTTTTCTGTTCTATAGCCTACAGTACTGCTGGAAAAACACCACTAAAACGGGTCCGGCCACAGTCCATTGTTTAATTCCAACGTCTCATAACGTGACACTGCCCTTTACGGTCGTGTTTCCATGCAATGGAAATGTAATGCATATTCTCAGCCACTCCTTACTTCTGTTGTATTTGAAATGTATAAGAGCTGTGTCATATTGTGATAAACAAGTATTATGCATATGCATAATATATATGCATATGCTTTAAATTGCTCAGATAGGCAATAATGCAGAAAATGTGTGAAAACTAGGGATGGCACCCATACGATACTGAGATTGGAAATCAGTCCGATACTGACTTAAATAGCTGGATCGGTATTGGTGACAATTGGACAGTTGTAACCAATTCATGGGGCTAATCCAATTAAAGTCATTTAAAAACCTACCAAGGCCACACTATCAGCAGCAGGTTTATAAAATGCATCCAAGTCCTAAAATAGAGATGGGCTGTCATTTACTTTGCAATTTATCTTAAAAATTAATCTAATACTGGAATCGGATCGGTACCCAAAGTGCCGGTATCTGTATCGGGACTGAAAAAACTGGATCGTGCCATCCCTAGAGAAACCACAGTGGCTCTCGTACCCAGAGGTAGTAGGTGAACTGCAGGGCGAAGATGGCGATGCCCTCGTTGTCGAAGGAGCCGGCCACGGAGCGCGAGATGTAGCCGGGCACGATGGCGATGAAGCACGCCGCCATCAGTCCCGCCCCCTGGCTCCACAGCTCCTTGGTCAGCAGGAAGGTGGAGATGGAGGTCAGGCCGCTGAACACGGGCGCCAGGAACACGCACACGTCCCGGATGTGCACAGTGACGTGCAGCAGGTTGAGCACGTAGTGGATGAGACCCGCCGTCACCATCAGGCCGGGGTACACCTGGGAGGGGGAGGGGGTATGGAGGAGGGTGGGGAGGAATTGGGAGAGATGGGGTGGATGGATGGGGGCGGGACAGATGTATGAATTAAAGACAAAGTAAATAAGAGGACAGGTCTTTAAACGGACAATAAGAAACCCAAAAGCGTGGCAAGTTGCAACTGCATGGAAGTGCGTGTCCATTTATATACTATATACTAACTATTGCCGCGAACAGCTGTAAAACAGTGGCTGGCAAACTGTTAAACTGGAATTCATCCACGTGAAAAGAAGTTACTTCATTCTGGCAAAGGAATGATATCCCAAAGGGCCAACTGCTCACAATCCACGACGGACGAGAAGCATGTCAAACAAGTGCTCCACCTCTTTGCGTATGGTAAGAATTAAGTCCATTATATCTGTCTTGGGCGGCGGCCTGTACTTGCAGTTCCAGAGGATCTTCAGGAGAAAGTTGAAGCTAATTATACATTATCATTCAGTCACAGGGGCATGTGCAGCTAAGCTTCTATTATACATCGGCAGATCTACAGTCATTTGGATGCCGTACTCAGACTTCAAGTAAAAGGGGTTTAATAAAGTAGACCCCTGGATTTGTGTCGGAATTAACGCACAAGAAGATTTTTTAAAGTGTGTGTATACACACAGACACACACGCACGCACACAGAGCAGTCCACTTTTGCTGGTTTTTATTCCAATCTAGGCTTTGCAGAGATAAGTTAGTGTGCCTGGGAGGCCTAACCTCAATAAACTGAAGGCCTTATTGCAACTCCTTCCTCTACCCAGCCAGCCATGCTCTCTTTGCCTTGTGGTTTTGACACTAATGGGAGCACATGCAGCCATTTACTCATTCAGCAGAAAATCATTCGTCATCTTGAGCTACGCCGTAAGGAACATTAGGTGCTTTGGAAGCTTGTTCATCACGGCTAACCGCACATTAAGTTGTGAATTCGTTTTAAGAAAAATAATACATTGTGCGCAAAATAATATGCTTTTAATGTCGACGTTGCCGCTAAATAAACGGACAAACTGTTTCTCTGGCTTGATAGCAAATACAAGCGTTGAGTCAAACTGTCACAAAGGCTGCCGTAGGCCCTGAGTAAGAGCTCATCATCGTTCTACAAAGCTGTTGTTCAGGCATTATGAATGTTTTATGAACCACAGTAGATAAAAAAAAATATATATAAATATATATGCATACACCCAAGCCATTCTCCCTTGTGCTAACAAAGAGCGTTTTATTGGCTCGACGGCTTCCTATTATAGTTGAGAATTGCACTGGAGAAATACATGTTCCTTATCTGCAACTGGGTAGAAAAAGCAACTGCCACTAATGCGCTCTTCCCTTCGGGGAGTAAAGGCGGAGGAATAAAGAGCAAGGAGGAGGGCAAGAGGCGTGGACGGGGCTGAGGAACTCGCTGTCACGCCAACGGCTACCTGCCTGTAGAGGGTGACCAACTCCGAGTGCATAGACATTATCATGCACAATTGATGAGGCCCATCAGTGGCGAGTGGGGTTGGGGCCAGAGAGAGGGGAAGATAAGGCAGTCGAAAAGCGATAGAAAAACAAAAGGGAGCAGCAATGGTAAACATGAGCAGAGGAGAATGCGTGTTTGTGGAGGCAGAACAGTTAAAATGGAGGTCAACTACAAAGAAAGTATAGGTCACTGCTCTTAAAAGAAGGTGTTGCCACTTCATGGGTGGGCTGGCCACTGGCATATAGACCACGCGGGCAAAGGAGGGAGGAGATTACATTGTTAAAATGTCAGTTTAGGACAGGAAATGCATCAACGGCTTTTACATCTTTTACACCGGAAACGGTCTAAAACCAATCCAAAGTTCGAACAAAGCCCGTTTTATTCTGACGTGTCTCACACACACACACACAAACTTTGTTGATTAGGCATGATGAAAAGGCGTAGGCCTCGGGCAAAATGAGGGCCCTTGCATCGTACGTGTGAGACAGAGGTGTGGGTGTAAGCTGCCTGTCTGTTCAGACAATAGTGGACACCAAAAGCTCGGCGAGCACACAAGAGCAATGCGGGGATGGGAGAGACGGGCTCATGAATGCATGGGGGAAAAAAAAAAAGGGACGACGATACTTTTGCCGTCACATGACGACTACTGCCGAGGTGGCCCTTAGGAAGACACCTCACCCATTGTGGTGGGTCCTGTGGAGCCGTTCAATAGAGGACAGAGGAGGGCAGCATTTGCTCCCGGGTGTCATTGTATATCAGTAGCTGAATGTCAATGCAGGGCATTTATAGAAAAAGGAACACTCCATGCTCGGTGAACTTTCCCGAAATAAAAGAAGCTAAAAATGTGCCCGGCAGCCTTTTATTTTCAGGGCTATTATACTAGAATACTGCAGATCCATTCACACAGTCTCAGGTGTCCTTTAGCATCCAAGAACACTTTAAAATAATGATGGGGCAGATAAAGCAGGGTCCTATCAGCTGAGCCAGGTGGTAGTTGTCGAGTTGGTTCAGTTATCCTTGCTTTGCATAGATTTGCATGTTGTAGGGAGACATTTGCATTCAGTAGTGCCACAAATTGACCCACCCACCTGCTATCCAAATAGATGTGAAGTCTGAGGCCAAATGTGACTTGCCATCTGGATTGATCTGTAGCATTCCAATGCACCTCCTGTGAGCATAGTGTTTGTAGGGCTCGAATACCACAAGCCCTTTTGCAGCAAACTGGGCCTTTGCTTACATTTGATGTGACATTGGAATTTCACAGCTGTGCAGTGTTCTTTCATAAAAATAAAAAAATTAAGTAATTTAAATAGGTTTGAACGCATCTTTTCACTACCAATTTTTTGTACTCCAAATTGTACTACCCATAACTCCACGTTCATTCAGAGTTGTATGATTTAGTACAAAGGATGTATAGAAAGGTGTTATTCCATTGGCGCACACAGACGTAAGCGCAAGTAAACACCACAGAGACAGATTACTTTAAGAGATTAAAACAGATTGGCCGGTAGGATATTATACATGTCATTACAGTGGGATGGTTGTTAGAGAGCCAGTGACAATTGCTCAATTAGGTTCTGGTCTTTTTTGGAGGATAAAAGCCTCCCTGCATGGCCTTCTCCTAATAAGTCTTACAAAAGTAGTTTGTAGAGCGTATTCAAAACACGAGTCCATCTCATCAAGTACTAAGTGGTACGAATTCGAAAGGCAGCCATGGCCACATTGTGCACGCTATTTTTTTTTCCCTTCTCTCAAACATTCATAAAACAAAAAAAACAACATGGGCTTACAGCTGGCAGATATCTGCATTTGTATGCTGTGTGCATGCCGGGGATCTTGTCATGAAAATTAACTTAGATCTAGAGTACGCTTTCCAATTTCGATTACACAAGTTTCGAAGGCCTCGCGCTCCCTCCCTGCCAAGTCTGTGGGCTTGAAGCCTAATCCTCATATCCAAATATTGTAGCAGAACCAGCGCATTCATTATTACCAGACAGGCCCTGTCAAAGGCAATTAACAATAGATGACGCCAATTCCCTATGACGTACCGATGCTGAGAGGTGCGATCCGAGGTCGGATGCCCTGCATCCCCTCGTGTGGCAGTTAATGCTTTAACGCAACAGTCAGCACCTAGCGGTGCTACGGATCGCGCTCTGGACCATCTGCTCCGTGCGGTAACGGTAAGAGTAGCTGAAGGGAAAGCGTCGCACAGACGACCGGCTGTCTCTTCTGTTCAGAGCGGCTCCCCAAACGGCCCGTGGTGCAAGTCGACCGCACTAAGCAGCCAGCGATTGCGGAGGGAGAGCGACAAAGAGAGGGCGGCAATGAAGGAGAGCAGACGTTCCGAGCTCCATATCACAAAGCAGGGATTGCCACTTTCTTATACACGTTTGGGAAAAGCAAACTGATGTTCATTTCCATTAAAAAATCTGTTACGCAAATAGGACAGAACAACAAAATGCAGTCTGCATGCCAAATGCAGACTGCTACGGAGCGGGGACTGTTAACTTGCATTTGGGGTGTGTGTGTGTGTGTGTGTGTGGGGGGGGGGGGACGACGACTTATTTGATCAAGTCATAAAAATAGTTACTACAAGAGCCCATGGAATACATGGCCATCAACCAAGCCTTGTTAAAGCCTTTAGCAATCTCTTCTTCCTATCTAATATGGTATTGATTTTTCTGTGAATACTGGAGATCCATGCATTTTCTTGTTTTGTGCTCTAACTGTACAGACACTGGGATGCAGCCATGTTTGTTATTCTCCGTACTACATGTGCATTAAGCCCCCTGCTATATTAGTTAATGCATTCATTCATCTTCATCCGCTTATCCATAGTCGGGTCGCTGTATTCGGCAAAAAATACAAAATAAAAGCCATAAACGCCATCGCTTCATCTCATTATTGCCACACAAAATGATCAGCCAAGCTTGGAAACTTCTATTCAAAAACGTCTTGCGCACAAATTATGCATTTGCATAAAATCGCTGCCAATGTTCACACGTAGGGAGCCATTTTAAGGTTTTACTCTGGACACGAAGAGCTGGTGTTGTTATGTTCCAACATTAGCCATCGCAATTACAGCTCACGGTGCAATGCCGGTGGTCCCACAACAGGAGATGGAGAGGGGTAGAAAAGACACTGCTGGGAGACAGAAGGCCCAGAACGCTGTAGTCAAGAGACTGGAGATGGATTGCACAGAACGGGCAGGTAGTAATTCACGCCGAGACGGGTCGCGCATTCACAACACAACTCTCACCGTTGGTATAAACACAATGGCCAGGGAGACGAGAGGAAATCTGTCATGTTAACGGCTCACCGCTTGTTGCCGGTGTGGGATTGATCCACACCGGTGGCTGGAGAATCTCTGAGCCAATACAGTACACCTCTGTGGCATTTTACCTGACTGCTTACTGGAGACTGGTCCCTCAGCATGCACTGACATACTTGAAATCACAGTAAAAAAATTAAATAAAAGGACGTTTGTGCATGTCCTTCCCATTTCTACACAAGGTTCTCCCTGATGCTAATAATACGGTGTCGTTAAGCAGTTTCACAAATGCATCATTATCTTGGATTCATTGTAATGAATTACAAAACAATACAGCTCTAGTTCTATGGGAAAAGAAAAAGCAAATAAAAATAAAATATATCCGTTGTTGGCTAGATACACGATAATATTTGCATGTTGGATAAGCACATTTTAGCTTTAGTTGGCCAAGTAAGATAACCAGAATTGTGGCAGCCGTATGGTTACAGGTTACAGGGAATTGTGAAGAGTACATCAGATCAGCATTTAAGACACTTCATTAAAAAAAAAAAGCACATATTTTCCAGTTGGCCATGTGAAAATGATAACCATTCCAAATACTGCACATTCTGAATTGAGATGCATACTCTAGGGATAGCTATTGCATCTCCATTTACACTGCAACGGTGCACTGGTATTCTCTAAACAATTATTCTTAGGTAAAAAGCCAGAGGCTTTCAGCAAATATGCGAAACACGGGGCTTCACCATCTGCATGGAAACACTAATTGTGCTTAATTGAGATGACTGGGCTCACATGCAAGAGATTGGTTAGGGACTTACCGTGCCCCCAACTATCCTGCCCAAGGGGTACCAGGCTCTTTCGTCGAACCAGTTAAGGAACTCGTAGAAGCCATTGGTGGTGAGATGGTGTGTTGATCTGTAGTTGAACCTGAACACAGGGAAAGAGGAAAGACAAGCTGGTTGAATACAAGGAATCATAACCACATACCCATAATCCGTGTTTTTCCATTTGTACACGTTGCTGCTAAGCATATATAATCCTGCTGCTGGGTAGGAAAAATAAATAAGTACTTTGGAAAAGAATATGCCATTTCCCAGTTTTCACAAAGGCTGGATGAGTGAGTAAGATGCCTTGCTAGTGTGGGGAAGTTGAACCTTTTCTTCACCACGAGTGCCTTCGTACCAATGGCAACAATCCTTTGATCAGCCAGGAGTTCAATAGATATCACACACACAAACTGAAGCTTTGTTCCTCGCAGCATCCTGCACATGGATTTATATCCCAAAGCTTTCCCACACAAAATATATTTCATTATAACAAGTGAGATGAAGAGAAAAAACCTAAACAAAATAAAAAGAATCCGCCTCAAGTAATAAATAATTATATATAGAATATTGTTGCCAATCTGCCTCAATTCACACTGTAGTCGTGTTGAACTGAGGGTATTTTGGATGTCGTCATGCAGCGGCAAAGTGAAAAGAGCTGACACCGTTGTGAAAAGCGATGCCAACAAGTTAAAGCAAAAGAATTCAGTCAATTTTCTGAGCGACCGTTTTCACAGCTTGGCTCATTAAAGTGTGCTGCTTTACGGCATGTTCTACGAAAAGACCCACGCACCTGATGTATTACATTTCACGCACGCAGTTACAGTGAAGGAAGCTCTTCATGCTGAAGGACAAATACCTGTTCTCACTGACACCAGGAGAGCTATAGCACGGCCCAGAGATAACCTCTTCTCAGTGTGGCTAATAAGCGCTCTTGCACACCAAAAGGGATTTTCCGCCGATTCCTGTTCTACAGAATATAAAAAGACATTCTTCACCTAGCCTTGCAACACAAGGTCAGAATACAGTGAAAGGGAATAAGATGCCGCAGTGCCACTTAATCTGGTTTGGATTGCTTCGTAAACATCTTACAATGTGCACATTGTGTTTTCACATCTGTGGGCTTGTATAATCAGATTTCACGACAAATATTAAACCGTGTCGCTATTTGGCGCAATGCACAAAACATTTTGGCTAACAGGACACCAAATTAAAGCATGGCGGTGGATCAAGATTCAAGAGTCTTCCCTCGCCCTTTATGACTCAACAACTGGCATTACCCATATTTGCTGTGCAACTACACCTGAGTTGTGTCTATAAATGTGTGTGAGAAGGGGGGCGAGGCAAGTCACCGAAGCACTGGGGTGTGCGGCGCCAAGACTCATGACCAGCAGAGTCTTTTGGAAAATGGCTAGCGTGTAGTGCAACTCATTAATCATCCCAAGGTGTGTGGCTAACGCACCACCTGAAGTGCTTCGTCTCCTGGCAGGTGCCTCCTTTTTTATTGCATCCAGACCCCTGACATGAATTTCAGCACTAATAAGAGCAGGTATATTGGTCACATTATGCATGGTTTTTTTTCAGCCCTTGAGAATAGACTATGGATTACGTTGCCATTTTCAGTTCGGGTTAAATGAGACTGAAACAAAAAACATGCAGGGCTTTTGTTTTTAAATTCACCACTGTTGATTAGGTTTATATACTAGCAGGAAACAGGGAAGCTATATAGTAGTATTAAGTTAGCCATTGCTATCCTCTAAAACTGGGATGCCCATTCCTGGTCCTGGGGACCTACTGCCCTGCATTATTCAAATGAACGGGTCATTAGAATAAGGTGTCTTGGAGCAGGGAGACATCTAAAACATGCAGGGCAGCGGCCCTCCAGGACTGGAATTGAACAGCCCTGCTATAAAAACTAAATTGCCATACATCCTGGCTGTTTGCATGAAGCATGTCTAAGATGCTGATTGGTCGGTGGGCTGTTTGCCAACTGAAACTTCCAATGAGAGTTACCAAGTGAAGCAAATTGTGGTGCCACCACTTGCATGGATGGTTTGAAAGAGAATAGGCTGTCTCACTCCACGCCAGCTTGGAGGTTTGCTAAACACAAGACCAATATAAGCAAGATTTTATTTCTTAAATATATCAAATAAATGGTTTGATATATAAGTTTTATAAAATATGACAGGATTACAAGTCAGTAAAATAAAGTATTAAAGTTACAGGCTAGTCAAATGGATTACAATGGATTAGTTTCCATTATATTCTCAATAAACCTAACAGGCCATGAAAACCCAATTTTCAATCTTCTGAGAGTTGTGATTCCTTACCAAAGGCATCACAGCTATAAAGCAATAAAACAAACATATTCCTAGAGGTGAAGTCATCTGTGTATTTATTACCATGCTTCAGGGGAAACAAGCTGAAGATACTAACGGATTTTCCTTTTTGAGAGAATTTCAATGTGCTGCAAAAAATCAAAAGGAAAAGTACGCATTCATGCACGCGTATGCACGTGCGCAGGTTTGCGCTATAAACTTTGACTTACAGCGACAGCTCATCTTTCAGAAAAATAATGGTGTGTGTTTGTAGCTCATTCATAATTCATCGACTGACCTACTGCATTTCATTTCCAGACAGACAGGCGTCAGAGCACAAAATGACAGCTTCACGTCACCTGGTGTTGTATGCAGAGGATGACCGCTGACAGGCAAGCAAGGGCTTGTTGTGAAGTGGTAACCCATGTGGCTGCTCGACCATAAGCTCACACATCTTACATACATGAAGCCAACAGCCTCCATTCAACCTGACAACACTGTCTGGGACAACCAACCAACCAGGCAGCTATAGCAACCTGCTACCCATAACCCATTCCCATACGCTCATGGACTGTTCCCATGGAACGTTACACACCCCTATCTCCTTTCATGGACTGTTCCCAACTAAATGTTTTGGTTGGAGGCAAACCTGCATTTTTCATGTATTTACTCAGTGACAAATAAAATTGAATCTAATGGCAAGCCACTAGCTGATTACAGCCATTATAGCCATCCATACAGCTCCAACCACTCAATCCTACATTATATTTTTAATTCATCTGATTGATTCAATTGAGACAGTTTGTGTTGTTATTGGGATATTATGAATACTAGTTCAAAAGGCTTTATATAATTGCAGCTAAATATTGTATTTTATGCCATGAAAAACAGCAAAAAACTAACTTCAATCTAAAAGAAAGCTTCTGGCAATAGCTTTTTTTTGTTTTTTGTAACAAAAAACAAAACTGACACTCACAGTAAACCATAAATTATATACATTTTAAAAGTAATTTCTACAGGCTGGTTGAACTCTTACATCAAATCAATGTCAAGCACCGAAGCCTGACCATTGTCACGCCTTGCCTATGCCATGAGCATCGACACTCAGACAAAGACACTCATACATGCAATGCAGGTCGAACCAACCAGCCCACTTTAACATCGCTCATCAGCTGTCAATGCAGCAAGGCAGAAACCCAGCCAAACCACAGAGACAACTGTGGAAAAGAAAAGCTTTGCAATGTTCCACATACAAAACAAAAAAACAACCATCTATTAGCAGCACGCAGCTGCTAATACGGCAACATCATCAAGTCAAGTCAGTTTATTTATAAAGCACATTAAAAGTGAGATTAACGGGTATATGTATCAGACGTTCAGCACAGAGTTGCTTATGAGACGTAGTACTAGTGGCCGGAAGAGGCTGAGACTACACTGGAGGCTGATGAATCAACTTTTTTAACTTTTTTAAGGACAAAATGTAAACTATTATTAGCAACTTGTGTGCTTTAGCCCACTTGACTGAGCCTGCAGACATCACAGTTCATTCTCAGCATGGCTCATTCAACGGATTAACAGCTTGCCGTGGAGGCAGCCATCTTGTTTAGCATGGCTACATTGGCTCCAGTGTGCTCCTGTGCGCTCCTGGGCCAGTAATGCTTCATTCAGAATATGCCACATCATGCTACATAGTATTATCAGACTGACCCCATTATTTGGTTATTGGGAGTGGTACCTAGTAGTATTATTATTATCATCATCATAATACTACATTTAATTTCAGGACGCCTTTCAAAAACATCAAGGACATCTTACATTTCACTGTACATAGGCATTAGGCACAATATACAAATGTTAAGAAATGTATACTATAGTATGGACATACATTTTAGAAACAATATACAATTAAATGTAAAAGATTTGGGAAAAATATACAAAATAAAATATATGCTTATTGGAAGGGCAGGGGAGAAGGGCAGGGGAGTGGAACAAAGGGTTAAATTGTTATAGGCATCTTAAATTCTTTAAATTCTTAAATTGTGTCCTTGATAAGCTAGTTTAGAGTTGTCAACACCAGTATCCTAGTATAGCTAGTTTAGAGTTGTCAACACCAGTATCCTTGTATAGCTAGTTTAGAGTTGTCAACACCAGTATCCTTGTATAGCTAGTTTAGAGTAGTAATTGCATCTTGCTTATGATGCCAAACTTTTATGTCCCAAATTCTCAAAGGTTTTTTTAGACAATCAAACTTATCAATCAAAAACGTATAGCGTGTCTAATTTGACACAAGTTTAAATTATCGACATATGGCTTAAACATGTTTATATGCACAATGCCTGCTTCCTTAATGCCAACAGCATGTGTGCGTGCGAAGGTAAGCCTAAACAGAAACACATTTACAGTTACTTAATATCAATTTAACAAAGCTTTGATGCAAGTAATTAGCATCATCTTATGTATCATCTTATAATCGCTGACTACACTTTTAAGATTCTATAGAAATACATATTAGATGGTTTTATTGACCTGGGAAACTCTGTATACACTTCCGGAACACGTCCATAATCTACCGACAGCAAGAACAACACTTAGTTCTAACACATGCAAACCTTAGATGAACTGAGCAGTGACCTTTTCAAGGAGCTGGTCACAGTCAATTCATCACAACACGCCCTGTGATAGCAACAGAGGGGGGGGGGGGGAAGCAACCTCTTTGTCTTCTCCTCAACACCTTTTTCAGTGTGGGTCGATGTTTTCGGGGTTGAATGAGCTTGCAGAACACCGTTAATCACCGGTGTGGCGCTGCATGGACTAGCATCACAAACGGTGCTAGCAGCACTGAGCTGACAGATCACCTCATGAGGTTTAGCTTTATACTTCAACAAAGTTGCCTTGATCTGAATGTCATCCGGCAGAACAGTTGCCTTTATTATTATACAATAAAATACAAAAAAAGTAACCAATAAATTAATTAGCCTGTGTTGATAGCCACTAGATTACAAGATGACTCAATGTTAACTTAAGTCTTTACAGGTTATTTGTAGGTATGAGATCCCTTGCTGTATGATCTGTTCATAGAAAATGTGCTGAGCATCCCAGCAGAGCAGTGACAAAATAAGACTCCCTGAAATATCATCAGAGGGTTGCTTTCTGCTTGGGTGGGTTGGGTTAAAAAGGATGTGGCTGTCTGGTTCAATGACCCAGCAACATAATTGCCTTCTGTCAACGGCATTCTGGGACAGCAATGTTGTGCATCTGCTATAGCAAATTGGTTAATAATTCTGGATTTAAATTTTGCTTGTAATTGCTTGTTTGCCACTGTAGAGGCTGAATGAGATTCTGTCCCAGCTGATGTAGTGTGCCATGCATGAGTTGATAGTGGAATCAAAATTGAACAAACAAGATCAGTAGGTGATGAATACCAAAAACACAGCTAATGATATTGCAAAGGCAGCCACTTCTGGCATTGCAGCACGGCCATATAAAAAATTTAAAAAAATCACAGTAATTTTTGTGTGTAAACAGTTTGCTGAGATCTGATTGAGTGCAAGCTCATCTTCAGCACTGAGGGAGTGTAGTTAAGAGTCTGAACGCCATAAGGAATTTCCCATCGGGCTTAAACCTAAAACAGTTTATTTCTTCAAATTAGAGTCCAACCACAAGGACCCTCTTCAGAAGCAGCCCGCTGATGGTACTGGTGGGCTAAATGTATCAAGATTGTGCCTGCTTCACTACCTAGGTGGGATTAACACCCCAACGTCAATAAACACACTCGTTTATTCAAATCATTGAATAAAAAAATTAAAGGTTTTCTCCGCAAACATCTGTTAGGTTAAGAGGCGTAAAATAAAAAAAATACTTACATCCACTTTATTGTTTGGGTCTTCTGGTATTGGATTAATAAAATCTCGCCATATTACTTGGTTCTCTTCATCAATC
>JAODLL010010663.1:0-30017 GCA_026546735.1 Forbesichthys agassizii | reverse complement strand
CGCCTCCCTTGGGAGGTGTTCCAGGCACGTCCAGCTGGGAGGAGGCCTCGGGGAAGACCCAGGACTAGGTGGAGAGACTAGATCTCCACCTAGTCCTGGGAATGCCTCGGAATCCCCCAGTCAGAGCTTTCCAATATGGCTCGGGAAAGGGAGGTTTGGGGTCCCCTGCTGGAGCTGCTGTGTGTGTGTGTGCGTATGAGCATATAAAGGCATCTTTATATGCTGTAAGGATACAAAGAAAATCAGATTAAAACACACATTCTGTGTTTTTATCTGATTATATGTGTTTGTTTGTGCATATGCATATAAGTGCATAAGGTATCCATATGTGTTTTTATCTCTGTGTATGTGTTTGTGCATATATATATGAATACAAAAAGTATCATTATATTATGTGTCTTTATATCTGTCTATATGTGTTTGTTTGTGCGTACATATGCATATGAGTATGTAAAGTTATCCTTATAACATGTGTGTCTATGTGTGTTTGTGCGTGCATATGTGTGTGAGTACGTAAGGTGTCCTAACAGTATGTGTGTGCTTATGTGTGTGAGTGCGTAAGGTGTCCTAACAGTATGTGTGTGCTTATGTGTGTGAGTGCGTAAGGTATCCTAACAGTATGTGTGTGCTTTTCACAGGGATCTGCACTGGTCAGCCAAACTTCCTGTCTCTGTGGCATACGCAACAACGCTTCCTGCTCAGCGCTACGTGGGAGTCAAGCAGTCAACACAATGGCTACCATCTGGGTATTATGAGGACCAGTTCTATGAAGTAGAGATGCAGAGCTTGGCAAACTAGAACAATAGCGGGAATCTGGGCACCAGAAAAACTTCTGGGTCCCGATTGCAGGAAAAACATAGAAAGGGCTATTCTTCAGCACGGAATATAATACTGAATCCATTTCAGCAGTTTAACAATGTCATTATATGCACTAGTAAATAGGTTCAGATGATAAATTGACTGTATAACTGTGACTGTGTCATTCCACAAGGAGAGATAAAGATAGAATTACCCAATGTGGTTTGTCCTCAGCGATATCTCCAGCTCTCTCAAAACTTTGGTGGATTCCTGGACCCGCCTCCGGAACTTCTGTATCTCAGAGGAGAGAGTAAAAAACTGTTGATTTGTGGCTGCATATTACTCTATACATCAGTTGTCAGATCCAGTGTGAGTCTAAATATTAATATTTATCATGTATTTATCCAGTGACATTACATTTATATGAAAGCTATTTTTACACAGGGGCTTTCACCAAGAAGATAGCCCATACATAATTAAGAAAGCATGTATAAAACCACAGAAGAGCAAACCATTAAAACTATGCTAAGACCTCCTTCTGTCAAGTAGGCTATATACATACATATTTTTAGGAATACCTTTATATATTCTCACCTTTCGTGTGACACCAGGGTCTAGGTAACCTCTAAGTTTCTGGATGTAGGTGTGTGGTGGATTTTTTACTTGGAACCGCTCCTTAGATCCAGAAATAATAAACAATACTGTAAGAACTCTAAAACCATCAGTGTTAATGTCTCTGGCAGAAAGAAATGTATGTCGTCTTTTTTATTTTTTTATTCCTAAAGTAAATAACTGGCATGCACCTGGTCACAGATGAGGTCCCATTTCTTCTCATTGTCATATTGTCTTAGAAGCCTTGCTTTGTCTGGAGGCAGGTTCATGGAACTCTGAAAAGACAAAAGGGAAAAAAAACATTTCATTTGTCATGCGTGTGGTCATTCAAGTGTTTTTTTGGTAAAGGGGTGTTCCACTAAAAAAGTACTTTTTAAGCCTCTGCTCTTGTCAATGCAGTCACATCATGACCTCATTTCCTGTGCTGGCTGACACATCCTGTTGCCTGAGATCATTTGAAACTTGTGTGCATGTGAAACTTGCAATATGTAAGTGACAGTGTGGTTTCCAGCAGTAACTCACGCAAGCAACAACCATCACACTATATTAAGAGTTCTACCATCTCGCCGGTCATAAACAAACACACTTAACAACACAGATAGATGTCCTGAGGCACTATGGTAATTCTGGTTCAAATGAAAGCTTAAATGCTCTAATTTGTATTTGGAGACCAGTCCTCTTAACCATTTTATGCTGTTACGACCACTGTAAAGATAAACGCATACATGGCACATGCTTTGACTAATTACTTCCTACAATCTGTTATGGGCTTGTAAAAAATAGGTTATTTTCTGAATCCAAAATCTGAGGATGCTAATGGGGCAGTTTCACCACCGCCCACCTGAAATAGATCACTCGGCCGCACTGGAACCCCCAGTTTACACCCATATCAACGGTACCCCAAAGCTTAGCCACAAACTGCCGCAGCTTCACATTTAGCCCACAGCTACTGTTTAACTCAGCCTTCTGTCTAGGACAATATCATACAAAGCTGCTGTTCTCATGGGTTTTTCATCAATTGTGGTGGCAATTGGTAGCGGGACTGAACAGCTCATACACTTTTTTCCCCCCCAAACTTTATCCTGTGCCCACCATCAACACAACACACAGAGGAAAGAGAACGCTGGCGATGCACAATGCCTCTGTGTAGCATATATGTGGTTGCAGTTGACTAATCTGTCTGTAAACACATATACTGTGTTAGCCTGCCTACATGCAGCCGTTTCACATGACATACAAACTACACAAGGCACAATTCATGCACTCAACATTGTTGGATAACAACCCAGACATAGACAACCACTTTCATGTTCTTTGGAAGGCTACGTCAAGCCTCTGCGAAAAAAATGCAAACGCTTATAAAGTATTCTTAGGATCCGACAGTGGGAAGCAGCGACAAACTGTTAGAGGCCTTGATTCGCTTCAACTCCGCTCGCATTTCAAAACCCACACAGTCGAGGAAAGAGAGACGGCATGAGTACCAGATGTCCAGAATTACAGAAGGAATGCGCCCTGTTTATAATGGTTACAAATTTGCTATAAATTCTCCCTTTCTCTTGCCCCTTCTGCAACCCTTCCCAACCCCCCCTCTCTTCACCTCTTTCCTGTCTTTCTCCTTTGGAGGTAATAGGACCAATAGGTTTTCTGGATATGCCTCTGTCTCTGATTGTCTTTGTATTTGGTGTTTAGGAATAAGCTACCAAGCTGTTTCATAATATTTGTCCTGTAAGCTGCAAATCATATATGGTATGTAGCTCTGAAATGACAATGCAACAAGTAGCACCATATTTGTTGTGATAAGTGTGATATGTAACAGTAAATAAAAAAATATGAAAACTAACAAAATGTTTTTTTTTTAAAAAGGTGTTTGTGAATTGTTATAAACAGTCAAACATATGATATATTCTAGAAGCTTGATGCAGTTTCAAGTTCCAGTTTGTGTACAAGTTTCTGCTTGTGTTACCTTTATTGCCTTGGTCAGCCATGCAAAAGGACAAAACTAGGGGGATAAAGGGAAAATAATTCACCCTTTCAATAATTATACTCTACAGCATGCACAGACCTTATCCAGAGAGATGCTTGCACTAGTTTAAAAAAGCATTAAAATAAAGTGCAGTTCAATAACTCTATACACTTCTTATTACTACAAATAGTAAATACGTAATTTCAGTTTTTACATCAACAGTAAAGATATACCCATCTCCTACTATACTATGTAATTTCCACTACATTACTATTACACATATAAACACACTAGACATGTTTATGTTGATATGTTGAAGCATTACAGCTAGAGGCCCCATCAACAAATACAGGTGCCTTTGAGTGTTTACTGATAAACCCTATGCAACTGTCATGTAAAATGATATGAACTTGCGGGTATTGAGAGGAGGTCTCTTTAGGTAATTTGAGCCAAGTAACCCAATTTCGCTAATTTCATTTCACTTTCTACTTGAATGATACAATCTCAGACTTCCTGTGTTTACAAGAAGCTAAAATGTGGTAGTTTCATGAGAAGCTTATTAAGCTTAGCTTAATACTGTAGGCCTACATGCAATTGTGAAAAAGAAAATATTTGTTAGGCCTAATATAACTATATTGTACTAGGTCTAGTTATGAAAGTGATTTCATATTAGTTCATATTCGTCTCTGCAATGCCTTTCTTTGTGACCTGAGATGGGCTTGAAAAAGTGTTCACTGTAGAGCATTGTTTTGATTTGGTGCTGTGCCATTCACATCCTTTGACATTTGAGCTATTTCTTTCCAATAGAAAATTGATAACAATGGATGGTGGGCGGGGTCAAAATTTGGCCCCTGGTGCCATGAGGCCCTCACAGTGCCTTCAACACAAACCCAGCACACTGCACAACCAGACCAACTGGTTCTCTAACCACTATATGTCCAGTCATTACCCATTGTTAGCCAACATGCAGAGGTTTTGTGTCAAAATACAGCAGTGGAGAAAACCGCATGTTGCGATTGGCATAGCCACACTTTTTCATGTACAGATCATTTAATGGATGACACTTTAAAAAGCTGACAAAATTAGAGATGCATCACGGGAGACATAATATATTATGTCAGAGCAAACGAGGGAAAGGAGTATGTCCAATAAGAGTGCATCTCATGCAAACTCTAACACAGAGAGACATTGAAAAAGTGGACACTGCACTCTTAAAGATTCAACAGGTTAAGAGATTGAAGATGTGTCTTGTTCTGATGAGACTGGAGTGGAGAGTCCAAAGGTGAACCATTAGAGGCCAAGCAGGGCTCTCGTGTCACCAAAGGGAATGATGGAGAGAATCCATGGATCTGACACCAGAGTCAAAGAGGCAACACAGGGTGGTTGGACTGATTATAGAGCCAGAAGCTCCCAAACCCCTAGAGATAAGAGAGTAAATCCATCCGCCTATATTCCCATTTTGAATGAATTGCCCTTTATGGGATTAATAAAGTTGTCTGAATCTGAATCTGATTATTATATCATCTAAACTTATATTCTGTATATCAATATGATTCATGTATTACTCTGCCTGTTTTTATGTCAAAATGACCTAAAATAGACTGCAAAAACAAGCATGTGTTTCTGAAAACCTCCCTATCCAAGCTAGGGCCTTGGGTTGTTTTATTTCTGTGAGATCTCTGCAGTAAATGTAGAAACACAAATAGTCTCATATATCTCATCTCATATCAGTCTCATATCTTATATATGTCTCAGTCCATTACTGAGATATATATAAAATCATCAACTTCAGACCTCTTTCCTCACCTCACATATCTGTGGGCTACCACTGATACAGAGCTTCTCCTACTGCCTGCCTACTCCCATTAGCTCATATGAAGTCACATTAGGCAAAAGGGTGGGCGGGGTGGGAGATGATGTAAAGTCCATGGGTGTATCCAGACGGCATCGTTGCCCTCTATCTGTGTCTGGCTGTCTGCTCATCAGGGTGGAGATCAGGAAAGCCCCACCTGAGGCAAGACTCAACTGCATGGTAGCCCTGCAACCAATTGCAACTCATTCATGCACACACACAAGCACGCAAACACACAAAGACACACACAGAGAGACAAACACACACACAAACTTGCAAACACACAAAGACACACGTGTGCGCAGACACAGGCACATGCGCGCACACAGGCACACACCTACACACACACAAACACACACACACACACACACACACACACACAAACACGCGCACACACACACACACAAACACACATATATAATGTAAATACACAGAGCGTGGGTTCTCCGTTCCGACATCAAGCCTCTATTCCCACACAGCCAGGCTATATTTCAAACAGCAGTTGTGTTTCATAAAAGATCAAGTCACAAAGGCAAACAAGGAGCCAGCCAATAGCGGCTCAGATAAGTCTTTAATGAAAGTCTGGAAATAGGAAAAGTGAAGCCCTTGATCCAATTCAGCCACAAAGTTAGTCTGAAGACGGCAACATGAGTGTGGAACTCTGACTCGGCTTGTCGTCTTTTGTGTTAAAAGTTAAAATATATAATCAAAGCAGATTTGTATTTAATGCTACTTAAAACAATGGAACTATTTCCTTTTGAGTATTGTGCTCCACACGGCTAACTATTTATGCAATCATTTACTTATTGTTCTATAGTTTTTTGTTGTTTCCTGAATTGAGAAAACCAAACTTTGTGTGGTGAAAATACACTCTCTGTGCCAGAATAGAGTGGCAGGGAGACTAAATAGTGTTTACTCTAACCAGGAAAAGGGGGAAAAAATATAATAACCAAAAATATAAATCTGTGCCTTCACAAAGACATACAGAAAACCAGTAGCAGTATCTGCGCGTCTTGACTTGTTGACAAACACAATCAGCCCCTCCACAGGGCAAAGACTGACATCACTCACACTATAGACATAAGAGGACGACCAGACTCCATGTCTGACAGCATCGGGACATGCACTACAGCTGATAGCTCATATCAATAACAATGATATTGTTTGGCTTCACTGTAACTCTCATTCTCCACGGTAGAGGAATACAATGTTAGGAGATGAGACAGGAACAGGGGCTATCGCACCACTGTCGTCATGGCACCACAGGGCCTGCTTTGTCACACTTCAAGGAAACCAAAAACGCCTCTGACTGATGTGATGATTGTTCTCTGTCCGCACAGTGTGCGTATGTTTGTGCATGCAATTCCAACGTGTGTAGTATGTGTGTTGTGCGTGAGTGCGTTGTTGCTGTTGCTCTGTTGTGTGTGTGGGGGGGATAAGGGGGGGTGTCCAGATGAGCACGAGCAGTCAAAGCAGAGGGCAGCGGAACGCAGTGTGAGAAAACATTGCCTCTTTCTGTGGCTGGACACATGATCACCCTGCCACTCTTCTACAAGGTAACCTGAACCAGGCAATCATAACAAAGCACGAGTTCTCCACAAAGACACCGGGGACCAGGGAAGCAAAGCAGGCCCTGCCAGTTAACGACAGGGTTAGTCCTTCTGGGGAACGCTTGCTAACTTCGAGCTCAGACCAAAACACAAACTCCCTCAGAAGGTCCGCCTCCCACACATTGAAACGCATACTGAAGCCAAGTGGCATTGTTGTTGTGAGCGGTGTTCCCCACTCTGTTCCCGAGTACCGAATTATTTTTTCAGCACGCACAGAGTAAGCCCGCCAAATTCAAAGAGATGTTTAGTGAGTTTGACAAAATGTGTATTAGCTTACTATTGGCTTGCAATAGGTGACTATAACTTTAAAGACAGGGGTGGATGGATGGGGGGGGGGGGGGTGCTATAAAAGCACCTGGATGTGTGATATTTTGTTTTCTTCAGGGCCACTTGATGATTTTAATTAATAATAAATTTCTGTGTAGGCTAATAATCTAGTGTCAGTAGTGTCTTTGATGCATAAAAAAGGCAGCAATAAGAAGAATAATAATAATAATAAGAAGAAGAAATTAAACTTATATAGCGCTTTTCTGTGTACTTAAAGCCACTTTACAAAGAGAGCATAACCACCTTTGAGAGATACTGAAATGTTCCCTGAAGAAGCGTTCCATCACCTGAATATACAGTATGATCATGATGACCATTACATATAGCAGCGGTGTGATTCTTAGCCTTCCTTCCACCATCTCTACTCGGATGAGCATGTGGCAGCCGGTCTAATAGGTCTCCAACCCCCATCCACCCCTCTTCCCTGCGGTTACACACTGTACCCCCCATATCTCCATGGTTCCGCTGAGCCTGTGGCTTCTGAGTTGGTGAAGAGAAATGACTTTACCACAAATCCCTGCCACATAATGACAAGGCTCCCCTAATTTAAACAGCAACTAGTGATGTGCCATCAAGTATCACCTCACTGAAGCCATTTGTAAACCATTTATTTACCCACAGGCATGAAAGTGATCGGCAGTGGTGATAGCCAGAGTCACGCTAGGTTAAAGAGAAAAACAATTACCATCATGGAGTTCTTTGAAGTCCATTTTGTCGTGACCAGGGATATAGCAGAAAATGTCATGGGCTCATGGTCTTGCTGGGAGCCAGATGTTACTTGTGTGCCAGAAGTGAGTGAAAGTTTCCAGTGTTCTGGTAACATGTCTTTTTTGAAAGGAATTTTAAATATTTGGCCCTCACAACTGTCTCTATACCTATTATCAACACATTTCCACAAATAGAACTAGGATCTTACTGTAATATTGTGGCCTAATATGAATATGTAGGAAGTGTGAACTGTATGAGTGACGTTATGAACCCAGACGACATTGCAGTTGGTCATGAAAAATTCCATTCATTAATTTCCATTGAGCGAACATCCTGTTCGCCTATTGGGAAACCCTCTCCAGCAGATGATATATGCAGGACATGGAACGTGAGGAATGCAGGTACTGCCTCAATAACTACAACCGGCCGTGCTTCCTCTTGACGTGCTGCCCACCACGAGCTCTGAAGTTTAAAACACAACAACTGAACTCTGTATGTAATCGACACGTCATTAACACGTTGAAAAATGGGTAAGGTCACTGAATCACTGGTCATGCGTCCTTGAAACAAATTTAGCCAGGTTCCTTTATTTTTCTTCCATTATTAAGTTTCACTATTACTGTAAGAAAAAAACACAAATAAAAAAAGCGGAAGTGGCACAACTGGCACGTTAGAAACCGAGTTACAGTAGAAAAGAAGCCAACCATGATGATGTAAGCCAGGCCTACTGAATAATCATATCACTGGTGTGAGCGGCATCTTTGGCATGGGCGGGCTAAGCCACAATCCATTAGCTCTTTAAATCAATTTACAGCAGTTCCTTTGAGTGTCTGTAGCACAGCGACACAAAAGACACCAGAGGCCAGACCCCCTCTCTGAAACTATGCTGACTGACAAGAGTCCCCATTGTATCTAAGAGGAAGCAGTGCTCCAACCTGGAGACTCAGGGCAGCTGCCTCAGACTCAGAGCTGCATGGAAAACCCCCCACCTCCCCCACCTCCAAACACAAACACGCACACATCTGCAGCATATGGTTTTTTGCCAAACACACGCACTTATGACAAGCACATGCACTTTTTCAACACTTTGGCACAGATCCAAATACATGAAAAACATTCACACATTCAAATACATGAAAAGAAAGCATGTTTGCCTTGATACACATTTAGAGTTCTCATTACAAAGACGTGTATGTTAAAGGCAGGGTCAGTCATTCTCAAGAACGCTTGCTAACTTCAAGCTCATATTAAAACACTATTGTTCCGCGGTGCCCGGCGACACCACCTCACACATTGAAATGCATTGTGAAGCAATGCGTAGTACTGCGATCTTGTCGATACCACCAGTGTTCGCCGCGTTTGTTTACGTGAACAGTAAGCTAGCAAAAGGTGAAGAGATATTTGTCTAATATGACAAGCTTACAGTTAGCTTGCGATAGCTGACTATACCTTTAACTGTAACAATGAACAAGCTTTAAAAGGCCCGCTACTCCACTGCTCTACGAAGAAACAAACTATCTGTGTTCCATAGGGACATTTTGGATGGGTTCCACCATGCTCTTTAACTTGACCTTTGCTTCTTTTTTTTTTTAAGCCTGCCCGTAGAGAGGCAGTAAGAGCTCCATAAAAAGCAGGCCAGATTGGGAATTGGTGCCTGAGGATAGAGAGCGCCAGGTGACTGCCTATTGCTGCACCACGACCGCCTGTTCTGCTGCTATGAAACTAAGTTAGCTGTGTGCACTCATCTCCAATAATCCCCCTCTTCCTGGAGCTTGGTAGCACAGACAGATGTACACTCTCCCAATTTGAGTGGCATGACAAACAAACAAAGAGGTTCTCACCACTCCCCTCCCCTCCTTGCGTTGTCGTTGTAGTGCTGTGTTTGTCTGTAAGTGTGTTTTGGTGTATGTGGGTGAGGAGGGGTGTAGACACAATGAGGTAAAAAACAAATGAAACCCAACCGCCCCTGAGCAAATTAAAATGATTGAGGATTAATGTCCCATAAACACATCTCACAGCTTGACTCAATCAGTTCCACTTGAGCGCCATCCATCAAACACTTTGAAGGTTTTTCTTCTTTGGACGGCAGTGATGTCAGAGAGGCCTATGTAAGTACTTTATCAGCAGCGTTTGCATAATTTCAAGTACCACTGACACATTGCTGTGTAAATTTAACCTTTTATTTGCCTGACACATATTGATGATATCAGCTACTGAGATTTCCCTTCAAAACAAACAATCTGAGCAGTGGTTGCGGCTTATTTACCTATTATACATCTGCATGTCACATTGGATGTGGGGATTTGAGTAGTCAGACAAATCAGTTAGCACGGTTTCCATAGCAGTCAAGTGAAAATCATCACTTTACCGTCTTAAATGTGTGTGTGCCATTCGAAAACGTTGGTAAAGTCATTACAACCCAGAACAGTGGCAGACAGCCAGTTCAAAGGGAATTTTCCCTCTGAGTTCTCCTGTGGCCTCGGCCTAGACTAGACCGCAGGAATCCAGCGGCGGAGAGGTGCAGAGCCACTTTGAAAGTGGATCCCAGGCAACCAAGACCCCTGGGACTGCACCTTTGAAAATGGCTCCACCGCCTCGCCTTACTCCCGTAAGGAGAGAGTTATATGGAGAAGGTTAACTCATAGGCCAGAGCTATACGCTGGGGAAGAACTTTGGAACTGAACTCAACCTTCACTTAGAATCACACAAACCCATAGTGCGTAGCGATGCATACAGCATTCTATGCCTGAAACTTCGCAACACCAATAGCCATTAAGCAGTGGCTATAGTAGAGAGTTCGACTAGGAAGTGTTCAGACTTTCTTCTGCACCACTAGTTGTCTCCTTATGAAGGGGTCCCATCATGGACACATATATCTGTCTAACTGTGCGGTCTACTGTAGTTAGGCCTACACCGTCTAGTCAAACTAATGACTTGTTACAGGCCAGTGATAGCCTGAAACACACACCTTATTGTAAGGAAACAGACCACAGAGATCCAATGGCTACGAAGCAATTTCCTCTGTAAAAATAAGCAGGGAATGCCAGTTAGCTGTTTCCAGCCGCAGAAGACTGGGCTGCGGATGTCTACAGCCTGCGCTGGACAAAAGAGGCGAGAGGGGAAGATGCCTTTAGCACATGCAGGCAGTTAGACTTGACCCAAGGCATTTAATTTGCAGACAGCATGAAGTGGTCTAATCTAACCCAGGGGTCTTGACACCTCCCCTTTCCCCTCACCCACCGACAGTAGAGAGACGGTCCTGGTAAAGTCGTTAGTGGGGGAGTATCGCTGCACCGGCAGAGACTGCACCAATGACATCATTAAAATGGGATGCTGTCATCCCACGAGATCTATAGGCTATGTCCGAGACCACAGAGTCACCGTGCAGACACAGATGCAATGTTTATCAAGCAAGCAAGAGGGAATTACCCACGTATATCCTTTCAAAGGGATAGTTCCATTAAGTATACTGCCTTAGAAATTATGTATCCTATGGACAGTGGGAGAATAGAGTCATATGGTTCATTGTAGGGGAAAAGAGCCTTTACCATGTGGCTAGACACACACACATGACATTCTGCAGCCTAGAGACATTGGCTCTGATGTGGCTTTATCCAATAACAACAGACCAGAAGTGCACACTAGGACCATTGTTTAATATTAACTAATATACAAGAATGTTACATGAATGTTCTTGCTCACAAAGTAAAGGAGGTCTGAGCGTAGAGGAAGGCTGCTCACAGCAAAGAACATAAATTCACATTTTTTGTTTTTTAGGTATTTTTTAATCATAGTGTGAAATTGTGAAATCATAATGAAGTGACCAATGCTAATGATTAACTGGAACAAATGATGTCTGCCATGTGACAACACAACCCCACAATGTAATATTTTTACACATGGAAAATGTGAATGGAAACTGTTCTGTTCTATGGAAGTTAGCCCCGCCCCCTTGATGGATACCATGGTTTATCTGTATGTGTTAAAGCTAAAAGTAATGTCATTGCACAGCATGTAACTGTCATAATAGCCAAGTTAGTACAAAAACAAGAGAGTCTTGAATAGCTTCTTGTTGAGTTACAGTATGGATGCTGAAAGGATGGCGTTACCAATATTCCAGGATTGCTTTACCAATATTCCAGGATGGCTTTGCCAAGACAATTATGGTTTTTTCCACACTTCACAAAGAAGCACAGCAAAGGTCGTCAACCTTTCCAAGATGATTGATGTCTGGATCATGTAATGATGACATCAACACTACTTTAGCTACTATGATTAAAGACTTAAGGTGTTGAAAATACTTAAACCAATGCTTACAATTAAAGGCATGTCCATGTGTACCTATTCTTTAATGATTCAAACTGTATAGACTACTATATAGGTGCGATAAATGAGTGTGAACGTATCAGTATGTTTAGGTGCTGAGAAATCAGTATAAAGAAGCCTGTGCTCTGTGACTCCATTAAGCCTACTCATTTGTGTTCTGATGGTATAGCTGTATTGTAATCTTATTGGACACTGAAGTTTAATATCGTATTTTCAAATTAATCTTAAAGAGAAACTTTTTATAAATGTAATACAATGTTACCAACATATTTCACATTAATTGTCCATAACACAAATATAACCTAAAAAATACAAATATAACCTTTGGAGCATTTGGATAATATTTGGACTTTTTGACAAGGCTGTCACGTTTTATGACAAAATGAACGGGGACATTTCTGTCTTTTCAACTGTGTATAAACGGTACAGCGTGCTCATCATTGCAAGGCGCTCTCCAGCCTCTTTACTGTTGAGATGAAAACCGGAGAGGGGGTGGTACTGTCGCACGATCTGTCGGGTGTGGGAGTTTTGGGGGAATTCAGAAAATGTTGTTTTCCAATATTATCTCAGGATTTAGTTAAAACACGAAGTGAGAACGCAAACGACGAAATCCAACGTGTGCACGTAAACCGATTATACAACTTTTGAAACATTTTCTCCACCAGTAGTGTTGATTAATGTAGCCAAACGTTTAACTGTCTGACTTTAGGGGAAACAAAAGAACCGCAGACGAGGGGAGCATAAGGCAACGAACTGGGGGTGGGACAATTCAGGTTAAAACCACCACCTCATCACGGGCAATGAAATAATATGCCTATAACTTGTTTCTCGTGGACTCATCATATACGTTAGTCAACAGCAGCAATATAAAATGTATTAAGTATAGCTATAATGGGTTAGGCTACTTTAATACTTGATTAAATCTTAAAAGGTCGATAGTCAGAATATCACAAAATAGTAATACTGGGGCAAGTATAGGCTATGACTGCTGCGTGTGTAAAATTATACATTCAATAGTTTGCCTCTTTCAATGTAAATAGGTCAGGACATTGAACCATGCTGTGACTGTATTGATTCAGAGGTAACTTACCAGAACGATAGCAAATTTTTCCTCCAACTCCGTGGGGTCAGGCATGGGCACCTTCAGAGGCATAATATGATGCTTCATTTCTGACTGCCCATCCACACTTTCAATATTTCCCATTTTCACAATGTTAAGTTGTCCTCCAGCTACTAAAAAATCTTCTTTTAGGTCCTATCCCAAAGCAAAAATCTTATTCCATCAGAATCGACAGTGAAACACAAAATTACCTTCTTCTGTGAACCCGAAATTTAAAAGGTCGGCAAAGTTTCATAACATCAAAGTAGTTGGTAGTAGTCTATTCGTCTGGGATTACAGTAGCCAATATATTCAACTGTAAGCCTACTTTACCCAAAATTCCACTTTCAAAAGAAATATTGCCAGTAGAATTCTTCCATATTCCAAAGAATGGCCTCTGATGGGTTATCAGGCCAGTCCATTTCTTTCTAAATATGTCCCTTTCAACCAACAGCTTTCGAATCCGGACAAATAGTTGCTGCTGAACTTTCTTGGCTACGGTGTTTTCCATTCATTATTGTTTTGTGCTGCTGATTAGGCAGCTCTGCATTGCCTCCACTCAGAAGGCAGGCTTTCTGTTCTTGTCCCGCCCTTTTTTCAGAAGATTGGGAAAATCGACTGTCACTCAAGTTTGAGACCCTGCCTTCTCATTTGTTGGTCACATCTGTTGGCAGTAGCTGAGACGCAGCTGGTTGGATTTGCGGTCTTTTTTTTCTTTTGTCAGCACTTTATCGCAGCCTTGTGGCAAGCCAATGACATTTCATTTATTAACATTAGCCAGTGTTAAGGCTGTGTGTAATATAGATACAGTTTCACAACGACACGGCTTCAGTAAGATGTTCTCTTAAAAAAGGAGTACCATTATAAAGCCAGGTATAAGTCTGAAGTACAAACTTTAATCAACATTGGAGCAGGCACATGGATTAATGTCAATGCACAGCAATTTCTGTAATCTTGTCTAGATATTTTCTAAATTTACTACAAAGTAGTTGTCAAGCTTAGCAATTAGGGGTGGGACAGGGAGATTTTCTCACACCAACCGTGCTGCTGCACTTAAACCACTAAACCCCAACCTTCCCTTAAGACCATGTCTTGACAAGAGCTAATAACCCACCACCATCACCCTGTTGGATTGTTTTGGCACTACAAATACATACAACACATTAAAGCATGGAACTGGAATACTGTTGATAGGTTTCTACATAAACAAAATATCTTTTCATTATTAAAACCACAGTGATAAGAGACTTGGATTACCTTAACCCCCATCTTCAGTGGTAAATGTCAGGGTCTACATTTATAACATTTTACTTATAAAATGTAAGGGCCTGTAAAGCCAAGTACAGTCAATGTTTTGAGTTTATTTGGATGACTGGACTTCTCACCAGGTTGAAGTTGGCCGGAGCTATGATGCACATTTTTGGAGGTCTCAAAAATGCTTATACCCTAACCAATCATAAAGGTGTAAGATGCCACCCAACAAGTGAAATAGTACTGACAGGAGTATATTCTCCAGTACAGTCAGCTAAATCCTGAGATGTTAGTCAAATTAATCTCAAAACATCGGTCTGACCTTGACTGGCCCTTTACTGATACAACTGGTAAAAACATCTTCATTTGGAACATAATGCTTAAATATTCTCAGAATTGTGCACAGTTTTGTAATACATACAATAGAAACATATAAATTAAACAAGATATAGAATTGATTCAAGTGTGTAGAAAGTAAAAATAAAAGCAAACAACTTTAAAATGGATGTTGTAAATCCATAATAATACATTGACAAACGTTATACTTTCTAAGAATATCAACGTAATCACAGCACAAGCCCTTTTTGAGAATAAAATTCACAGAGGGCTTTTTTATATAATCTCTGTAGGTTTTGCAACATAGTTGCATTATTATCAAACATCTATTCAGCCAAAGATATCTACTGAAGAACTGGCCCTAAGCCGCATGGATTGTGTACAGCAAACACTTTGTGAATTGATAAGCTGCATGACATTTTCTTTATAAATATGCTACTACTGATCATTTTGCTTTGGTAATGTTCTCATTGCACATAAGATGAATACACAATCAAACACAAACCTATGACACAGAAGCAACAATCAGTGTGATATTATGCTGCTCAATCAGTTTTTCTTAGTTGGTCTCAGCTATCAGATCATACCTGGAACGAAAAACAAAAAAGAAAAATAAGCATTTGAAAACCCATCTTGTGTAAAATGGGTAATTTTACACAAGATGGGTTTTCAAATGCTTATTATTGTGGTAAATTTCCACTGTTACAATTGAAGGGGTATCTGCTACATATCGTATACCATTGTGTGACACCGGTCTTAAGGTCAATTTGGTCCAAGTCCAGCTGCAACTGTGGAAAGCAAAGAAAGACAATAAGCATGTACATCGCCCAGGACTGTCTGCGATAGTAATAATGATCACTGTCACATGTACCTTTCCAATAAGCTCTCTCTCTCTGCTCATGAAGGAGACACTGTTTTTCACTGACAGGTCCAGTCTTCTCTGTGCAGACTCCTCAAGAGTGAACTCAAAGTCAAACCTGCAGGAAAAGTGAAGCAGGACATTTGTTTATACTATCAGCCATTACTATTCAGACACTTCCAAGAGCATTACCAGAATGAAAGTATTAAGTGCTTTCTCACCTCTCATTGAATTCTGGGTTAAGGTCTCTCTTCTTTGTGGCAGTCTTCCTCTTTGTGGAGCCCTTTTTGTCAGGCAGCAGTGTGAATGTAACATAAGAGTCTGCACCATCCTTGGAACAAGCTGCCAGGGCTCTAATACAGCATGTAGAAACAACACAATGAATACATGTAGAAACAACACAATGAATACATGTAGAAACAACACATTAAGCACATGTAGAAACAACACAATGAATACATGTAGAAACAACACAATGAGTACATGTAGAAACAACACATTAAGCACATGTAGAAACAACACAATGAGTACATGTAGAAACAACACAATGAATACATGTAGAAACAACACATTAAGTACATGTAGAAACAACACAATGAATACATGTAGAAACAACACAATGAATACATGTAGAAACAACACAATGAGTACATGTAGAAACAACACAATGAATACATGTAGAAACAACACAATGAGTACAGTAAAAGATACACGACAACAGAAGGACTACGGTAGTTTCTATTTAAATGAAAGGACTTTATGGAAAGTATACTGTATTGTGTAAAGACCTGCAGGAAAGGACGGTAATGAACAGTCTGCTTTCGTCTGTGGAGTAGCAAATTGAGAGCTTCACCTGGCCAACAGCACCTCCATATTCACCACCTCTAAGGAGACGGGAGAACAAATGTGTTTAGCATACAAATGTTGCGGCTTATGTACGTGTAGCTGCACCCCGACGGTGAACCTGACTCCACCCACTAAAACTTAGAGAAATGTGTCAAGTAGCTAAGTGAGGGGAGGGGCTGAGATGGGAACCCCATTAACATTAACATTAACAATTGAATGTGATGGACGTATGGAGCGTACCAAGTGTACCGATGAAAACCAGCCAGGTCCTGGGGTGATTTTTAACGAAATTAAGTAGGTCTGTTTTCAGCACATAAAATTCAGATCATTATAAAAACGGGAATGTTGTCAATATTAACACCAGCATTGATGTGGCTCATCACAGATCAATCTTATTACTACATTTACAGCTACAAAAACAAATTTTAGGATGCCGTTACACTTTAATAGAGCAGAGTTAGAAAACAAACAAAAATTTACAAAATGTTGTAGGCATTTAGATAAACTATTCTCAATTATAGTATGAGGCATGCACACAAAAACATACAGGAAAGCCTGTCTACTGCTCTCTGTAAACAGAAGGTAACCACTAAGTATACCGTTGAAAGTTTTAACTGTAACAAAGACCAAAACAACTATAAACGACCTGACAAATGGGCGTTGTCGGCAGTATGCAGTGTGTGACTCACGCGGAGAAAGCAGGCCTGTGCCGGAGGTCTAGATGAGACGGGTCCCACTTGGGGATGGTGACAGGCTCTCCATCATCACCGCTGACATCACCGGATGATAGACGGCACACGGCCATCTGGGTGTCCAAGATCTGTGAGATGTCACGTGATCATGATCATATGTTAGAACATATAAGAACAGAATAAGACATAAAATAAACATATTGGGTAGTAGGATTAACATTTGTCTTTTGCATATGTCCTTAAAACAGGATTTGGCTACACTAGTTATTTGTACTGTAAGTTGTACATAATGATAGTTTGTAAGCCTTATGATAAAACCAAGTAATATGAAAGGTAGATTTGCTAGTGTTGTCCACACTAGAGAGTGAAACTGTAGAATGCATTTTTATTGTAAGGATACACTTCAAGTTAATACATATAAACTATTATATGAATTTGGCCCGGATCTCTGGATCTGTCTTTTTGTTTAACCTTGGAGTGTTGCACTCTACAGAGCATCATCTAGCATGCGCAACATGTTCATGGTATATTGGTGAAAACAAAACAGGCATGAGAGGTGTCTTCAATACCTTGAGCGTGACCCTCAGCAGGATCTGACTTTCTGGCAAAGCTCCTTCCAGACTGAACCAGTGGTCCAGTACCAAGTCCTGCTGCCACAACACCTCTCTAAGAGGAATCACTACAGACCCCAGAGACTGATTACCGCTGTGGGAAAGCTACACACACACAGAGACACGCACGCACTTACTTATACAGAAACACTGCCACTATCCCAGACTGGGCATTGCATTCTGGCTTTGGTAGTCCTACAAACTAGTTTTGGATCGCTAAACCTTATTGTATTTATTTTGTATTTAAAATTGAGTAAACAATGGTTGAAAAAAGATTGTTGATATTTGAACTCATCAAAACAAAACAAAACATTCATTGCCATAGTAGGGTACTGTATCTGTGTTGTGTGGTGCGGTCTGCGTTACTTTATGTTCCCACTTACAGAGCCAGGGCTGTGTCGAAACATTAAGATAATGATAAACATTCATAAATATTATAATAAAATGTAACTTTATAGTGCATACTGATATTATGTGTATACTAACGTTGCATACTAATACTCTGCATACTACATTCCTCTCACCTTGACTGTAAGTGTTTCCTCTCTGGGATCACGAACCAAGAAATGAAAGGCTTCATCCCACCGTGGAGATGTGGAACGGTCGCAAATCTTAAAAGTAACATTAAGTCAAATTTATTCTGACAGTTAAAAATCTACTTTTTCTGGAATTGCAACAGGCCTGATGGAGAAGACCAATATGTTACCTTGGTTCGATGTGATACGTTCTTGTGGATAATCTCGGCCCCAACTTTAGGCTCTTTTCCATTTTTCTTTAACTGAGAATATTTGAATAATTTACAGTACCACAGACATCATAATATACAGCTCGTGTCTCTTAAAATACAGTAGCTTTATAAGCTATAACATGAAAGCCAGTGTGTAGAATCTGATATCACAATATCTGATATTTAAACGCTTGTGCTTTGGACAGGTTATTTCCATAATCTTGTATGAACAAAAAATATATATTAAATTAGAAGCACAGGCTTTACTCCATAATGGAGCCATACGTTTTCCTCCCATATGGGAAATCATGCCCATCATGCCAAAATAAGATGTATTACTTACTTACTTACACTTGATATTCTGGTCTCTTTAGCTTTTTTAATTTAAGATAATAATAATCACTAGGTATTGCAATGTCATAAATCGAATTCCACAGAACATGGAAATACCCAAAGGCTAACCATACCCTTGAAGCTGCTCTACATTATATTTTAAACATTAAGACAACAGCAAGCAATTATTTTCTATGTAAAGATATAGTGCAGTAATTGTGTGTGCTCCTCTGTTCTTTCAAAACCAGTCCAGCACGTGTGTGTGTGTGTGTGTGTGCGTGTGTGTGTGTGTGTGTGTGTGTGTGTGTGTACACACATGCATTTGTTTTGGTCTGAGATGCTGGTGTGCTTAGTTTGACATCTAGTTGCTGAAGGTCATATTACAAGTCATATAAACTCTATGGTCTCACCGGCAGGCCATGTGCACGCTCCACATACACAAACATCACAGCGGTGGATGGTACAACCTTGTTCTGGTAGGACTGCAGGGACTGGTACTGTAGCATCTGAAAATGTAGTGAGGCCAGGTAAGAGGGAGGAAGGTAGGAAGGAAGGAAGGAAGGAAGGAAGGAAGGAAGGAAGGAAGGAAGGAAGGAAGGAGAGTTATATAACAGAGGGTTCAATAGACTACACTCAGCGTTTACCCTTTATACAGACCCAGTAAATGGGAAGGTCCACGAATTTCATCATCATATTGCCCATTATTTCTCTCTGGGGGCGTTAAAGGGTATTTTGATTATATTGCATTAATTCCCAAGTACCTATGATCAATCTGAGGCCACAATGGTATTTCTGCAGCAAACTGTTTTGAGGTTAATTGACTTGGATTCAGGCTATGCATCCATTGAAATGCATTACAGTGATCCATCTTGGTTATTATTCCAGCATCTTTGGTTGGGATGAGAAGAACCTCCCATTAAAACATAACAGACTAATATAAAACGGGCGTTTGCTTACAAGCTCCAGACGGGTCAAGTCAGAGACTCTGGGTAGCCACTCCATCACTAAGTGAACTCTGCCTGACTTCACATCATTCAAGGTGTACCACTGTAAAAACAGTGACAAAAATATCAGTATTCAGTAATCAAGAACGTGTGGAATGAAAGTCTTTACATCATGTACACACGTATCTGACACACACCGTGTCTATAAATTGTGCGCTGATGATGTCTCGTAGACTTAGCTTGAACCTGTAAAAACAGAATCAGAAAAGTTACGCTCGCTCTGCTAATGGCACTGTGTTCACATTAGCATTGTGTCTGAAGCCTTTATTTGTAGTGTCATGGCACACCTCCCAAGGAAATCATCTTGGTCAATGTCCTTGTCAAACAGCTCAAACTGGACCTCCTGACCAGGAAGCTGTGTCATAATAACCTGGTGGGTTCAGGAAGAAATGTATTAAATCAGTTATGAAGAAATGATTGCTAAAATGCCAAATAATTCCATGCACATTTGATTGATTTGAGTTAATTTCATTAAAACACTGCAGAATTTCCACTACTAACAACCCAAAACAAACAAATAGTGTATTTCTATAATTATAGAAATTCTAGTATAAGAATGCTAAAATAATGCTATAATGATGCTAAAATAATTATCATCGTCCAGAAAACACGGTCATGCTAGCTTTGCCAAGCTAGCTAGCAAGGTGATACCAAAGTCCTTTGGCAAGTCTTGCCACTCGGCAGCCATCTATAAAATGCCCCTGGAAGTTATTTAGGAAGACTATGATAGACATGTGACTTACGTCAATGCAACCACACAATTGGTTAAATAGGTTAATGCTTGGCAGTTGTAAAGCAGACGATTGGCTCTTTTGGATTGTGTTATGTGTTATTATATGGACATTTTCCTCCAACTGTCATATTTTCATTTCAGAACTGCTATATTTTCATTTCATAATTCTTTATGGAGGTGATACCTCATAAAGCTCATTCCAGATGGGGTTGAGGTTCTCCTTGATGGTGTGGCTCCGGAAGGTGATGCCAGCCACGCGGATTTTGACGTAGGGGTCGCTCTTCCCCTTCACCATGCCACCCATGAAGTTGTCCTTGGCGATGAGATTCTGGGCCTCCACAAGATGGAGTCGGAGGACTCCCTGAGGTACACGGCAAAGGCAGACAAACAGTCACATTATTGAGTCTGTGGGTGTGGGTTTTATGGGTGTGGGTTTTGTGTGTCCGGCCATGCGGGCAGGACAAGACAGTCTAGTGGTCTGGGTACTGACCACTAGAGGGCCCCGGAGGCGGCCTACCTGTATGCATTTTTGAGTATAATGCCTAACCCCTACATAATACTTGTAATTGTACTCATTGTAAATCATATGTATCATATGTATAGTCCAAATTATTGCATTATGTGTCTGTTTAGTTTTTATTATTATTTAAATTTATCCTATATCCCTTCAGACAAAACAACTAACTAGACAAATGGAGAACGTGATAGCGGATTATAAAATAATGATCCCCGATTATAAAATAATGATCACTTATATAATATTATATAAGATCTTACAGTGCATACTACCACTCTCTCTTACTTCAGTTGCAAACTCTGGGTCGGGGCTGGTGTGCTGTGGTTGTGTGGGTTGAGGTTTAGCAGCCCCCATGGCGCCCACCACGGTCTTGTCAGGGACTCCGTCAAAGCCCTGCCCTGACCCAGGGGTTGAGGGGTGAGGGGAGGGGGTGGTAGGGGAGGCGTCCTCGCTGAGCCACAACACCTGAGGAAAGTAGGGAACAACAGTGTGCTGCCTGTCCATGTGTCGAGACAGCTTTCTCAGAGAACAAACAACTGTGCACTTTCCCTGAGAACTCATGGAATACAGAAGCTGAGGTTGTAAAACTCTATTAACATTTTTGTAACTTGTTTTCCAAAGAATTAGGGCACTTGTGCATGCATGTCCTGATGTCCACATTATTCATGAATGCCCCAAAAGCCCAATAAGACTGTGTTCATTATTAATAAAGTAATACGCTGGCCCTGCTCCATGCAGGCCAGCCAGGACTACAGTATGGTAAACTACAGAACCCCCTAGGGTTCAATAAGGCAGCCAAAACCAAGGCATGACATCCTGATCTGATTTAAGGTTAGTCTAACCTTAACCCTAACCCTAAACATCTACATCTACAATCACCTAACCCTAACCGTATCTATACTCATACTCACATATTAATTAATAGCATTTTAATGACGTTGTAGTGTGAAGCACTTTGTGTTACATGAATTTGTATAAAAAGTGCTATATAAATAAAGATTGATTGATTGATTGATTGATTGATTGATATGCTTCCTTTACCCAAAAATAAAGTGCTTCACACTACAAACGCCTATAGTGTATAACACCTAAAAGACTTACCCTAAGAACCGTTTTTATGTAGATGCGACTGGAGGATCCAGACTTCTCCAGCTGGAACCACTGGTCCATTGTGAGGTCCGGGCTTTCCAGAATGCGGGCCAGTGGTATGGTCAGATGGCCCAGAATGGAGGAGCCGTCTTTTACCTTGTGAATACCATGAAGGTAGGTTGAAAAATGTTTTATAGTTATATTACATTAGGCTATGTAGGCTATTTGTAGCCCTGTGCCCTACCTCAAATACAATGTCCTGTTTGGGAGGATCTTGAATAAAGAAAGTAAAGGCATCTTCCCACATTGGGTTGTTTGTCCCATAGCAGGTCTGCAGAAGATACACATACAATGTTTATTCATCAGAGCTTAGTTTGATCAAAAATTGCGGTAGCAAATGTTTACCTTGCTCTCTCTGACTGTGTCTTGAATGCGTATCTGAACCATCGGGCTTGGGACCTTGTTGCCAGTTTTCATCTAAAAACCCATTAAACACAACAAAGTAGTAAATACGTCCAATTAAAAGCTATTAAAACTGCACACAAAGGCTCAAACACTGATGTTCTTACTGGCAGGCTATGAGCTTGGTCCAGATAGATGGCTAGGATAGCAGAAGATGGAGGACCAGCTGTCTTATTGGTCACGTTCTGGTTTCTCTGGATCACCTTTATGGGAAAAAAGACCGGGGAAAAGATGCTATAATAATAATGGCAGCCAAAACAAAGCAAAATACTAATTTAATTGAAAACAATAGACAAGTTCAAATGTGTACTTTTTTAATCCATAATAAATAGCTTGAATACATATATCATGCAGTGCTGCAGACAAACCTCACTGAGTCGGTCAGCAGAGGGCAGCAGAGAGAGCCACTCCAGCCTGAGATGAACACTGCCGGAGGGGACGTCCTTCAAGTCGTACCACTGTCAGCAGAAACAGGGAAGGGGGGTTGTAGTTAAAACAAGATTGGTCATATCTGGATGATTTCAATAAGGGAAGCTGGCAGAGCAGAGCAGGAATGAATTACAGGACTACTGCTGGCAAGATGTTCAGGTTCTTCTGCGCCGAGGCTAAGCTATTCTCTCCACAGCAGGACAGAGAACGAAGTAGATGTGTTGCCAAATGGACAGTTTAGACATAACACAGGATCTGCTCACTGGGAAGTAAATAATAAAATAATAAATATATAAACATGCTACTCACATCATCCACAACTCTGGCCTTCTTTACAATGTCAAGATCAACCTTGGTCCTGAGAGAAATATACGGACAGACAGAGCAAAAGAGAGAGAGAGAGAGAGAGAGAGAGAGAGAGAGAGAGAGAGAGAGAGAGAGAGAGAGAGAGAGAGAGAGAGAGAGAGTAAGGGAATATTAGAATAAGAAGGCTTCTGAATATCTACATGATGGTTTGATGGACAGCGCGTGAGAAGCACACAGAGACATACAGAGGGTAAATAACTGGCTGAGAGTGGATGAACTACCTGCCCAGGAAATCATCCTGGTCTGGGTCTTTGTCAAACACTTCCACCTCCAACTCCTGACCAGGCACTTCATGGACAATCACCTGACACACACACAGACACACAAACAAACAAGAAAATGCACAATACGCACAAGTATTGTGATCCAAATATAGACAAAACGAGCACAAATGGCACAATAACACAAATACCTGTACATGCAAACAGTGCAAACAGTTAAAATGTCAAAACATGATGTTTTGACTTTGGCGGTAATACAGCTTACATAGATAAGCTCACAGCTCTTCTGGAAAACGCTGTATCTCTAAAACCACACAGCTTCCAATAACTGCAGCAACTGATGAAATCTACCCAAAGTGCCTAACAACACCAAGGCAATATTTACCACCACACATAAAACAACAAATCTACCCAGTCAGCAGGAAAGCAAGGTTGCCCCTCCCCCTCTATTGGTACCTCAAACATCTCCCTCCACTGGGGATTCAGGTTGCTGTCCACGTGGTGAGATGTGAAGGTCTGGGTCCCCACACGCAGCACTGCGTACGGGTCTGACTTCCCGTCAATTAGGCCCTTGATCACGGTGTCTTTGGCAGTGAGCTCCTCGGCTTCCAGCAAGTGGATGCGGACGACTCCCTAACACACACACACACACACACACACACACACACACACATATACTGTAATGTGGCCGGAATTAACTGTTGATTAATTGATCAACGCAGTCGGTCTGGAATGTGTGTGAACCAATATGAGAACTTTTGTACTTTTGGTTTAGCACCACAAACAAAAAATGTATAGACTTAACTATGCAATACATTCAGACACACAATAGCTATAGAACCTATGACACATGACAAAATAACACAAAGCGTATAGCTGGATAAGACCTTCTGAATTGTAAAACCATTGTGTTCCATTCTAATAGAGGAGTTTCTAAATGTCACGGGTCTGTAGCTGCTGCCATATAAATGCCTATGCGTTGGTTGTGCCAATGGTTCTTAAACTGGCTGGCGAACAGGTTTGAAGATAAACTTCACATGGCTGATTTGCATATCTACACAAATTGTAGATGTGGGATGCTTTTCCTCCCCAACAGGCTACAACACATGTCCCACAGTGTGCATGTGTGAAGGCAGCCGCCTTCCGAGACCATCCTGAACACGCGAGCTGTTTCAGTCTGGAACCCCTCAATGCAGAAGCGTTTGCCGACTGCGCCACTCAGCAGTCAGTTGACGTACATCTCTAGCTGATTTTAAACATTCTGATGGGGTAAGATAAAGGCAGGAAGTCTAATCGCATGTAAGAATGTTTGACTGAAATGTATTAGCACAGCCTTTATGACAAACGCTTTGAATTCAAAGGTTCCAGACTCATAGTAAATTTGTATAGTTTGTGAGATCAGGATTGCTACGTGACGTGGCCGTGTGGCTACAGTATGTTTGTTATATATATATGTTATTGATATCTGCTTCAGCCAGCAGGGGGTGGTAGACATCCCCGTCAGGTCATTCATTACCCTTGGGAGAGGGGAGCGGAGCTGAGCAACGTGCAGGTCAGCCACCAGGGGGATAGTGAGACGATTGGGGAGCACCAGGTAGGAGGCTATCGCATCCATTATCATAGTGTCCGACATGGCACTGCAAAATGAATGCGAGGATGTTGGAGGACACACAGGGTTGGGGACAGACAAAGAGACACGATATACTAAGGTTGAGCATATGAGCATGCATAGAAAACATGATGTCCAGAATGTTGGCCAATCAGTAAGATGTAACCACTGGCTGGGGTTGTAGACATTTTTCTGTGAGATCATGTTGGCTTTTACAGGACTAACACAATCAAAAGGGAAAGCATTGTCAAGAATGTGTGCAACAATAAAACACAATCCTCACAATGCTTTACAGTCATTGTATTTTGCTTGGTTATTAATGAATGAAGTCATAACGTAATGCTACATGCTAACGAATTATAAACTGACAATATAGCAACAATGTGTAATATGTATATACTGTAACTATGCCTTTAACTCACTTTAAACCAGGGATATCCAACAGGTTGGTCAGTCCAGTCCAGTTAATGTCCAGCTTCTGTGATAGACAGAAGCAATGAAAACATATGAACACATTCAGCAATTACAATGTAAATATTTGTATTATAACTTTTCTCATAATAATTTGTATAATCCCTCACAGGCCTGCGAATGAAAAATAAGGTGATGGCTCCAACCAAGGGCATATCTCCAATGAGTGGCTCTAGGATCACACGCAGCTTTCCATTGAGCTAGACATGAAAGGGTTTGTCATTATATTATATTATATTATATTATGGGAATTGTCAAATTCCATCTAAAAGAAGGAACAAAAGCAACATAAGAAAACACCTGAATTCCTTTCACCCCTGCTTTGCAGAAATACTTTTTGATTTCCACGTTGATCTCAACATCACCAGCATAGCTAAAATAAAACAGAACAACAGTGGACCATTTATAACTGAAAAGCAACAGCAGCAGTCAGTTTTATCAATGTTGATTAAGCAGAGTGGACTGATGTCCAACACATCTCAAGTTGAGTTGTGTTGGACATCAGTGTCAACACTTCACAATATTCATGTAAAAGGTCTAGTCATCATGTCTATCAGCCAGTACCTCACATACAGATCCAGAAGCACCTGTCTTTTGTCGAGTTCTGTGTGGGCCTTTACCCCTACCACCTTCATAGCCTGTGAGCACAACAGCTGCTATTAAACACAGTAAATGGATGCTGAATGTTTGCTTAACAAATTCTGACTCCACGTTAGCAAAACAATCGGTTCCATTATCAGTACTCTGCCGAGATCATCAATCAACTGTATAATTAATAAGCTAGCAAAGCATGCAATTACAGCACTTCCAGCGCTGCCCTTGTTTGTGCCCCATTTATACGTTGTCATGGTTAAAGGATGTTTGCAGGGAGAAATGGCTGGAACTACGCCAGGCCAAACAAGTACCTTGTCTCCCAAGTTGACCTTGGTGAAACTTAGGGTCTGCAGATGAATGCTGGATCCACGGATGGCGGGAGCAATGGTTTCCACCATCAACTTCTCCAGATACTGCCCCAGAAATGGCCAGGCCTGCTGCAGGATCTATCAGAATAAGAAAGTAATTTATTCATTGACTGTTTTCAGCCCTTTTGTAAAACATTTGTTAGGTTTTGTAATGTTGCAGATAGAATAATGGGAAATATAATTCTGAATATCTGTGTAAATCTGTATTTAATGCATTGCAAAAAAGTCTTAGCCACTGAAACACACCCTTATTTCACAATAATTAAAAATGAGAACTCTAAATTGAACATAAGAGTAAACAACTTGTTATAAATAAACTCACTTCACAAAGACACAGACAACATTGTTGTTGACTGTGACTGTTATTCGGGGATAGAAAAACCTAACAGTATTTAAACACAAAAGTAACTGTCACTCACATCAATAATTCAGAAAGGTCATATGTGGAAGTTTAATCATATTGTTCCCTTATGCATTAAACATTTGGGACTGTGTGGATACATGTTTAACCTATTTATAATGCTTGGCTTCTCCTAAAACTGTGTTAGGCATGAACATGCTTAAACACACAGTATACAATATACAGTAAGTATATCAGCTGTGTGATACATAGGAAAACTGTTTATACAATTATATATCACTTATCACGCTGCTTGATGTTAGCTCAAACACTGAGGTCCGTCCAGGAGATGTTTGCCATTCCTCTGACCTTCCCCTCTACCTCAAACTGCACATGGCACATGGTCAGCATCTCATGCATCATTCATGAGCGAATTATACACACTGAATATATTCCCTATAAACTGCATGTCCTTATGGGCTTTTTGACTGTCTCACAAACATAGATTTGAGCATTAGCATATTACCATGCAGTATGAAACAGAATGTGTGTTGTGTTGTGTTGTCTGTGTGTGTGTGTGTGTGTGTGTGTGTGTGTGTGTGTGTGTGTGTGTGTGTGTGAGCATGTGCATGTGCATGTTCTAGTCAGGAGGATGATAGTGAGTGTATGATCACATGATAATCTGGTGGAGAGTCACGTGACAGATTCTTCTTGTCTTTTATATGAGGTTTATTACATTTTCCCCTAAAAAAGGGCAACTTGTTTATTGGTATTCACATCCATACTGCTGTCTGTACTGATACTAAAGGCTGATCCACATAGAGGAGCTGAAAAATCCATTCCGTGCCTTGTTTACAACAACAGGGTTTTGAGACAGCAATGGCAGAATGGCAGTTTATAATATCACAAAGTTGAAAACGCACACCTTGTGTAGAGAGGTGCTGGCTGGTAAACGTCAAGGAAATTCAAAAGGAAGTCACACACTGGCGCTCAGATGCAAGAAAGTTTAATATATAGAAACCAATGTTTTGACGGACATGCTGTCTTCCTTGGGGTATGAAGTTAATGTCAGTTTAACCTTTTGAATACTTCTTAATACAGTTGCACAACTAACCATCATCTGTCCGGTCATCATTTTATGTGTCGCAAGGGTGATTTCTAATATAGTTCATTGTAGCATGGACACATGCAAGCAAGCACACACACACACACACACTCACTCACACACACACACACACACACACACACACACACACACACACACACACACACACACAGAAAAACAATGAAAACTTACCTTGTTCAGCCACTCAACCTTTTCCACGTCTGGGAAGTTGACCTGTAGACAAAGTAATGAGATATCTCAAGCTGTTCAAAAGTAGCAGAATATGTAGGGCTGGCCCGAATACCATTTTACAGGCTTTGAATACTTGATGGTATTTTGAGTATTTGAAAACTCGTTCTCTCAAAAACTCCATTATAAACACTCAACTATGATTCATGTTTCATATCCTGTTAAAAATCAAAGCTGGCGGCATGACCGTTTGTGTATTTTCAATAGCACATAACTGTACAACAGCAAGTACAGTCAACACTTTAAACTTTGAGTCAGCTATACTCTCCTATAAAGACTCATAATATCCACCAGACCTCCCGTAAGTAGGGCTACGCATAGTCCAGCGGTCAAAACGATCAAACAATCTTGTTACATTGTTAAAGGTCTACAATGCAGTAAAATATTTTGTCCAAAACACATTCAATTAATAAATACTGCACGGTCTGCTGTTGCATCCATTTTATATTAGCCGGCAGATGTAATATTCCATTCATAGTTTACACAGAGCCAATTGAAATATATTGTGTTGATGACAGTGTATGGCATATGGCAGGCAATTACATTTTTAACATGTGGGTTAATACGGAGTCAATACTAGGGATTAATGGGAAACATGCATGCATATTGTAAAAAAAAAAACGAAAACTTGATAACCAAAACTAAAAATCGAATGCACCCAACGAACCAATACCCGACTAGTCGAGCAGCTTGGGGCCAGCACTACATAATAATGTGGCATTGGCCATTCGTATAAGTAATAATAATGTATACATGTAAACATTGAAGGACTTGTGCATTGTTTTGTGCCATTTAATGATCTTAAAGGTTTCTATTTTGAATGTCTGCAAATGTTCCTGCTGTGACTGTTTGTGATACACATAGCCTGCCGGTGGGATCGTGCCATAAAGTAAAATAGATTACTTCATATATAAAGTCATCTATATTACTTGCAATATATATTACTCTGCAACTAGATGTTATTCTAGAGCACCAGCATCTCAGACCACAAAAAAAGTCTATTTGTTTATTACGCAAAATAATCGTGAAAAAAGTGAGTTAATAAACAAATACCTATAAAATAAACTAGATCACACAACAGTACAGATGACTCACACTCAAATTGGATTATTAACCTAATTGGCAACCAAACCAACAAAAATATTATGGCTAATGCAATCCATCTCCTGCATAATTTTATACTGTGCTTTGCTGTTGTCATCCAATGTATATTGAAGACCAAAGACAAGGGTATTCTTCTGTGCTACGATATAGCGGGGCAAGACATTGACTGGGATATTGAGAGCACAATAATCCTTCACAATTGAGTGACCCAAACCTGCATTTGAGATGTCATGAATATGCTATTTTGGCACTGGTTGCCTGTTCACGATAATTAAATAAAGACAAATGAGGGAGTGTGGTGTCATTCTCTGCCGGATGCAATTAATCCACTATATCAGGGGTAGGGAACCCTGGTCCTGGAGAGCCGCAGCCCTGCATGTTTTAGATGTCTCCCTGCTCCAACACA